>OFHS01000247.1:0-15824 GCA_900245855.1 Calvadosia cruxmelitensis
GCCGTCACGACACTGTCGCCACGACACTTCAACCTCCCGACAAAGGCGTTTATGTCAGACGACAATTGACGTGACGTTGACGCGAACGACGGTTTCGACACCGACAAATCGTCTGACATAAACGCGGCTTAAAAGTTTGAATATAATTTTATAGCTCTTTTTCATACCTAGTTAATTCTATTTCATCCAAGTAGAGCATTTTACCTAACTTGAAGTAAAGATTTCTTTGTGACTTACATTCAATTAAGAGAACTGCAGAATGGTAAGAAATTGTGTTAATGTTGCAATGAAATAGTTAAATAACAATTTACGTCATCTATAAATGTTAGGTTGTGTTTGTTGATTACAATTAAATGCTTTCATTCCTCCTAGGAACAGCAAGTCAGGTGATGAGATTGTACGAGATCATTTTGTCAACTTGGGGCGAGACGTTCAAGCATTCAGCTCCATTTCCTATGTTGGCACAAAGACGGAATCTCCTCCAACAGATTTCTCTTGTCTTATGAAGGAAGTTCGACTTCATTTGAGAAACAGCTCAGTGAGATCAGCACGGTCATTTCATGTCATTTTCGATGCGTTCTTGGTAAGAACATGTGTAATTATACAGTCAAACCTGTATTAGCGGCCACCTGTGTATAAAGGCCACTCTACATAGCCCAAAAATGACACTTTCTATAGAAATCAACGTAGACAGAAAGGTCACCTGTCTATAAAGGTCATTTTTCTCTGGTCCTGAAGGTGGCCATTGTAGACAGGTTTCACTGTACTATGCTATGAATCCAAAAACATGCAAAAGCCATTTGATTTGAATACCATGTGAATTGATAGGCACCTCTGTAAAACAATGTGAAATAACAAACATCATGTGAAAACCATGTCAAAAACCATGTGAATTTAAAAACAGAACGAAAAACCATGTGAAAAGGGCACTTTTCAGACGGATTTCCCACATATTTTCGCATGATTTTGACATGGATTTCACACTGCTTCAGTTCATAGTATTATATGCAAACATTTTTGAAACACATTTTACTAAATACTCTATTTTCAAATCTGATAGCCATCATGATATGCCAACTCCGCTAATAAGAAACAAGGACAGTAATTATGTTGATATGATACTAAGTAAACATGTGGTAAACATTTGCTACCTCATGTACATAAATGGCTTGCACTCTATTTCTTATGATAGGAGCTTGAATAGTTACGTATCATACCTTTTGTATTTTATTTATGCCTGTTTTTGGGTGCAAGTTGCTTCATTTCTTTTTGACTTGGTCAAATTGACCTAGACCAGCTATCTATATGCATTGATTTTTTTAGAGAGACCTGATAGGCCTACTCTGGCATTTGTTGTTTGGCCTGAGTGAAGACAATGTTTTCTGATGACGTCAATTTTCATCTGTTCAGGTTCTGAATGAAAAGTTTGCTGGTGACATTGAAAGTGAAACTCGAAACAGTTTTCCAGATGAATACTTCACTTGTTCCGTCAAGTGTCTGTCGTGCAGGTCAGTAATCCACCACTTGGCTTTGCACTGGAGATTGCATTTAGCCTATTTGTGGTACAGTCACACCTGTATTAGCGGTACCTCTATAGAAAAGTCACCTGTGACCTGTGTATAAAGGCCATTTTTCATGACCCCAAAATGACACTTTCTATAGAAATCAACCTGCACAGAAAGGCCACCTGTCTATAACGTTATTTTTCTCAGGTCCCAAAGGTGACCATTAGGCTATAGACAGGTTTCACTGTCTATAATGGTCACTTTTGGGACCAAAGGGAAATGGCCTAAGTTATAGACAGGTTGCCTTTCTGTGCAGGTTGATTTCTATAGAAAGTGTCATTTTGGGATTATAAAGAGTGGCCCTTATACACAGGTGCCTGCTCTATAGAGGTGGCCGCTAATGCAGGTTTCACTGTAGAATCGTTAGGCCTTTCAGCAGTCTACTATGCGTAACAACGACTTGTCAATCACAAGAAGTCGACTTGTCCATAGAAGCAAGATTTATATGACTACAAAGGTTTACAACTTAAGCTTTATTCAGAGCATATAATTTGTAGTATGGATGGACATATCACCTCTTAGGTTGTAAGGACTACAGTTTTTTGTTTTTGCAGTGGTCTAGACCTACAACTTTTTGGTATGCTAAAATTCTCAAAAGGTGTAAGGTCTTGATAACGTGATTGTGTTGTTGGTTATAGATGTTTGACAATAATTGTTTTCGCCACAGCGTTCGATGCCAATGTAGCATGAGCCATGATAAGGATGGTATCAGTCACTCATCATCTGCAAGGTGCAAGTACCAGGCCCAATACGACAATCGCAGGCTACTCTGCAGGGTAGGTTGACTTGGCACTATCATGCAGTCTACAATTGCATGCTTGCCATCAGGCCACAACAAAGGGATTAACGAGCCAGGGGTTACCAGTAATTACAGTAACTTTGTAATCGAGAACTACACTGAAAAGATCGAAAAAAACAAGGACTCTGTATTAGTTCTGTTGCATCAATTATTTATCGATTGTTTGAGCAGATTATCGGTAGCTTAAAATCCACTATTGGTCCAGCTCTGGTATCATAAATTATTGTGCATAAACCAATCTTCTGTGTAAGCTGATCCCCAGCTTTTCCCTTTCAATTTACTGTTCTGGGATATCTAATGCACTTTAAAGCAGCGCTCATGTCTATGTTTAGGTAGCAATTTGAGACAAACAATTATTGCCACAAATTTGGCTTATACAAGGTAATGCATGGTCATTGTCAACCTGTCATTATGTTCTATAGTTCAAATGTTAATGAGTACGGCTACTAATTTTGTTGACTATTATACAAACCGTGCCCTCCTGTGATTTCTGTGTTTGTTTTGTTTATGTTTTCTTTGCTGCGGTCATCTTGAAAGTTCGAGCTGCCACTTTCTATGTTTTTTTATGATGTGGCATATTGTTTTAATGATATAGTACTCTTATAATTGTATCGGTGTTTTGTTAGTTATAACGTGATTGTGAATTTATCTGGTAATTGTGTTACTTATTTCAGATGTGCTATGATCGAGGTGTTGAATCGATTGTCTTTCCAAAGACTGCTTCGTCTATAGATACTGCCTGGCTTGGGTTTGCCAAGTATGCTTGGTCAGGGTAAGTTGATTTTGTAGAGATATTATGGGATGGGGACAGTGAGAACGATTATGAGGCCGGCCCATATGGCCGGTAAGATGTATCTTGATCGTGTGCCGTGTGCCACGTTAACATCAGGCCAATAACACAGTTGTCGTTAACTTCTCGTCTCCTCTTTTGAGTCGTCTCTGATCGGAATTCTACAGATTTGTGGCAGCAAAACAGATGCCTCTTGTAAGGATACTCCTCATACTGACCCACACGATGTAAATAAGTGAATGATTTTCCCAATGCATTCAAGCTACAAATGGAAATATTTGGTGTAGTAAAATGCTTCTTGCTTTCAACTTTCCGGTGTTGTATCTAAACTGTACAATTGTCTCTAGCACATTGTTGACATTTTGTTATTCTGAGGCGACAGAAATGACACGAGCGGCACAGTTTAGTCTAACGAGCACTCAGTTGCATCTGATAAACCCTGTTCCTACGTATGTTGATAAAGCAAACAACTTGGCCTTCATTTTTCATGATTAGGGAACCATATTTCGTGATATCCTACAGTACAGCTTTCCGAAGTCTCTGTCTCTCTTCTTTTTGTCGCCTGTTAGATTATTTGCTTCCTACCACACTGTTAAAGTAAAGAAGTCATTTTCAGCAAGTCCAAGTTTCCGACTGAAGTCTTGTTCCATGTTTCTAATACCCTTATTAATGCATTCTTTTTTTTGTTTTATGTCAGGTACGTTCTAGAGTGCCCAGAATGTGGAGTGATCTACCGTAGCCGACAGTATTGGTATGGCAACAGAGATCCTGTAGAGACAGCTGTACGGACGGAGATACGACATCACTGGCCTGGTGTACGTTGCTGTATTCTTCTTATCTGCCTTTTAAGCTGCACACATTTTCTAGATTTACATACAATACTACATCTTTTATTTAAACATGTCACACAAATTCTATGCTACAGTATAATCGTCAGCAATGCCAGCCTGTAAAGTAAAATATTGTGAAACCTGTCTATAACGGTCACCACTGGGACCTAAGCAAAATGCCTTTATGTACAGGTGGCCTTTCTGTCCAAGTTGATTTCTATAGAAAGTGTCATTTTGGCGTTATGAAGAATGGCCTTTATACACCGGTGGCTGTTTTATAGAGGTGGCCCCTAATACAGGTTTGACTGTACTCTCCTTTGTTCTGATTCAGCATCCATCCATTCCATGCACAATGTATAATTGTAGTTCTTCCACTGCTTATGAGTGTAACTGGGTTTTGGTTGTGAAAAGGGCAGGTTCGTCAGGTGATCGCTTGCTTCCACCAGCTACCTTGCGACACAACAACTCCCACCAACCCAGACCTAAACCAAAACATCAAACAATGATGAGTTTAATTGTTGAGTCAACTGATATATTTCAACAAAGCAAGATACTGGGTTGCATCACAGTTTATAAATGACATTGCTACCGAAACCCATAAAGATTTACACCCTGATACTTATGAACAATTATCAACAAATTATTCAATAAAAATTAACTTAACCGGACATGAACCTATAATTTATGATAATCTGTTACTTTAAAAATCTGATGTACAAATTTAATTCATGAACATGAACCTATAATTTATGATAATCTGTTACTTTAAAAATCTGATTTACAAATTTAATTCGAATTACAAGTTTAAGTGTTGTTTTTTTAATTTTATTTATTTCATTATTTGTGGTAACTCACCTGATATATTATCTTTGATAAGTTCTTATGAGATGTATTTGATGTTTCCTTCCTGGATGGCTACAGCATTCCTCCTCAATAAGTGATTAACTAAATGCTAATTTATTTACTTTACTTTTTTACAGTCGAGCTATATGCATGGCAACCAGAATGCAGCACGACGTCTGTTGGATGGCGTTAGTGTCATTGCTGAAAAGATTGGATCAGTCAGTGCTAAACCCACCAGAGTTGTATCAAATTGGGTCACTGATAAAGTTGCACCAGCATATTGGGTTCCAAACTTTCAAATTCTAGTAAGTAAACAGTCTTGAATTCTTATGTTAGCTTTCAAGGTAAAATGTTAAAAGCTATATGTTGTATGGTGGAGTAGGAAACAAGAGACGAGGCGCTGTGCTCAATTAATTTGAAAACTTAAACATCAAACAAGTGACATCGGTTTATGTATACAAGGCTTGCATAATTAGCTGGTGCATAATTAACGAATGAATGGATACAGGTTGAATAACAATAGAAGGAGAATACATTATGCAAGTAAGGAGAATAACTAAAGTGCCTATGTTCCTTAATTGGGATAACTCGCCTTCAAGGCTTATTCCAGAGAAAGAAGGTATTAATTTGATAGGCAAAAATAGCAGTAAAATGTCACCTGCAGTAAAACCTATCTTAAGCGACCACACAACGGAGCTATAAAAAGTAGTATCTTGGTCGCTCAACACAGGTAAATTGCATTGTTTGAATCTCAGAGACCGCTTCAAGGTAGTTTTTATAAGAAGATTACTGTAATTAAATTGTAAGTATCATTACATGTTACGTTCTTTGGGAAGATCCTTTGTAGATATTTTTATTATTCACTTTATTCTGTATCAAATTATTGGTGTTGATTTCTAGGAATGTCGTACCTGCGGACATGATTTTGATGAATTTGACACAAAACATCATTGCCGTCTCTGCGGTCAAGGCTTCTGCGGGAACTGCACGACCAATCGCATGCCAGTCCCCGAACGAGGCTGGGGTGATGAACCAGTGCGAGTGTGCGACGCCTGCTTCAAGACAGCAGACGCAGCGCGCAAACTGACGCCGCCGAACGACCACTACGACGTCAGGTGAGTTGCCCGCAACACATGAAAAGAAGCATTATGGAACATCTCAGCGTCTTCACATATCAATGCTCTAATTCAATGACTTTAGACGTTATTTTTCAACAGCATTCAGCTAGTTTTTGAAAAGTATCAATTAGAGGATGACCGTAACTTTTTAATATTCTTGGTGGATCCCGATTTTCGTTTTAGATGCATCACTTATTTGCATTTGCCAAATATAATGATATAGAACGATATTGTTGAGAAATAATAGAGTCAGGAGCAGCTTTATCAATGTAGCTTTATCTTTGAATATCCAAGCAACTATCTCGGACTTCGAAACAATCCGTAATATTTGTCAGATAATCAATTCCACAGTTCGTTGCGAAAGTTCGACATCTGTAACCGCGAGTTTTTCGTCCAAGTCTCATTTTACAGATTTGGATGATTCTCACCCTCAAAAGTTGCTGGTCATTTCAGTCCTTTTACTCCTAGAAATATAAAAGTGTTCTTACGGATGTTCTCTTTGGCCTAAGATGCTGCCCTGGAAGTTGATAAGACTTCGATTTATTTTAGACACGTAAACATAATATTAATGTGAACGCTTTAGTTTTGCTGGCGAATGATGACTTGAAGTATTATCGCTGGCTACTTCTATATACCAACCATAATGTCTACATGTCTAGCAGAGTTCAACTGTTATGGACCACACTTCTATAGTTATCAACTTCGTGAAAGATCACCTGTACGTAGAGACCATTTCTCTCGTTTAGCTCTGATGTGGTCGTTATTCACAGGTTACGTCGTGGTATATTTTGATTCATTGTGTGTTACAACAACAAAAATTATTTCTATTTTACCAGCGGTCTCCTTGAAGCAATTGAAGACGACCCAGCGTTGGAAACGGGTGCATTAGTCGCCGTCCGTTCAACTGAAAACATCCCATCTCAATGCTTGCCTGAACTTGTCACATCTCGTCGTGTCACTGAAACTGTCCAATCGACTCTTTCATACATCAGCAGTTCGTTGGAATATCCTCGCGAACTTGTCGTCGACGTTGCACGTCCAGCGTACTGGGTACCAGACAGTGACATCTTACAATGTCAATCATGTCAAAAACAATTCACAGGCATTGAATCAAAGCACCACTGTCGCTCTTGCGGTCACGGATTCTGCCACGAATGCTCACAGTCTCGTTTGCCTGTACCCTCGCGTGGATGGGATTATCCTGTTCGCGTTTGCGACGAATGTGTAAAGAAAGGCAGTCCGTTGTGACGGCCAAAACGAAAACTGCAACTTAAGATATTATACGATACTGGTTGGTTTTAATCCTGTTATTAAGTTAAAGTTTACCGTTCAGTTGAATTATAAATATTAAAAATATGACGGGAATTTTGTCGTGAAATATATAATTTGCGCTTGCAAGGTAATATTCGATGGCTTGTTTTCTTGTGTTCTATAATTCGAATGTTTGTAGATGTGGGAAAGAAATGGTGGGAAATTTCTCAAATTGGCTTTTGACAAAGTGCATGTTGGCATTGATGCTGTACTGTATGTAGGTTGAGGCGCTGATGCAAGAATAGGCGAGTGTATAATGTTGGAGATATATAATCATTGTTGTGGCATATATACGACGGAGGGTAGCCAGAGCCAGCCCGTCCGAAGGCTCGAGAGTACAGATTGCAAGAGAGCGAAGTTACGAAATACAAGACATCTATGGAGATTGACAGAGAGCGCTGATTGGCGGTCTGAGTGCTTACGTGAATGCTTGATGAGACCGCCGCAATGTCAATTGACCTCTGCTGCATGTGATGACCCCAGAAAAGGAGTTTGTTTGAAGCAAATCTCTAGGGCCCTGTTTACATGAGATAGTTTTCAAATTGATCCGGATCAACTGCTTTGTGTCAGTATGTAGGTGATTTCACTTAAAAGCCGATCGATGACACGAGTCCAGATCGGGAAGAAGACTCGGAAGCAAAAATTCAGGAAAAATAACGAAATTCGATGTTCCTTCAGTCTCTTTCTGGTGGATCTAGACGTCAAAATTCTGCCGTATTAAAAAATACGCCCCTGTTTAACTTCAGTCTTGCTCCAAACGAGTACCTCTTGTTAGGAGAACTCAAGCTTCAGCATCAATTTCGCGCAGGATGGCTCGTTCTTGCGTAAACGGAATGCCTAAGCGAACTGAACTTGAATTAGATATGGGCAGTAGAAAATACTGTACCTTCCCCCAATGCAGGGCCGTTTTAACCAGTAGGCAGTCAACGCACGTGCTTTAGGCCCTCAGTCTGGATAGGCCCTTATCAATGTCAATTCAAAATTTCAAATTTACAGTATATTGAGATCTAGTGCAATGCGCAATCAACTGCAGAGTGCTACCAAGTTAATTTTTCTTAATTTGCTGTTTGTGGGCAAAAGCAACATCTTCGATATGCCAATGGGTGAACATTTTAACATGGTAGTAAGTTTTAGGCTATTTAATCGTTAAAATTAGGCCCCACTTGGGTAAAGTGCTTTAGGCTCTTGATGCTTAAAACGGCACTACCTCAATAGGACGCAGGAGTGGACATCTCCATCATCATGCAATCAAGGTCCCACGGTCAACAACAAATTATCCATGTCATCATTCTTCCCGAAAACCATCAAGGAAAGGAATGATCTTCCACCGGCTGATATTGTTGAATCTCAGACCGTGGAAGGTTTCAAAAAGTTCTTGACAACCACATCATTTAGAACAGTAAACCCTGGTTCAGTTGAAAACTGTTTCGTATTACAGTCAAACCTGCATTAACGGCCACCTCTATAGAGCAGCCACCTGTGTATAAAGGCCACTCTTCATAACCCCAAAATGACACTTCTATAGAAATCAACCTGGGCAGAAAGACCACCTGTCTATAAAGGTCATTTTCCTCAGGTCCCAAAGATGACTATTATAGACAGGTTTCACTTTATTCATACAGTAAAATAGAATGTTACTTCTTACATTTTACGTTTCAATGTTTAATTGTTTATACAGCTATTAGTGTAAACACTAAACAGGTCCTCTGTCCGTACATGCCCCAAAAGTTTGAACTGAAGGAACTACCGAACTAGACAGGCTAACGATGACAAGTTTCATCTAAAATTGCAAACGAAATAAGCTTTTGTTCTAATTACTGTTTTCAGTGAGAGCGTCGCTTGAAAATTAAATCTTTGTTAAGATGCGTTATTCTCTAAACAGCTTTATTTAAAAATAGTCTAGAATAATTAGGATAACGTTTGCGTATACTGTTCAGTTGCTGCGATTCTTAGTTTCTAGACGCCTCTTGACTCAAAACGTTTACGGTGCTTTCGATGTGCGGGAAACATATCCTTGTTTGGTTTCTGGTCTTTTCTCAAATCCAGCTGCTCCGCATGTCAACAACTAATGTGACACTTCTTTGTAGTCTATGCGTTGGTCTATGCTTCTTCTATTGAAGTGATTAACGAGCTTAAGACGCTCGCTTTAAGAAAGCTGTACCTAAGCTTTACGATGTAAATTTATCGCCTTCTGGACTAGCTCCATAAAGTCAACCAGGCGTCGCGCAACGGGAATTTCGCAAAGGATTTGTGGTTTGTTTCTCCGCCAGGAATTTTTGTGTTGCTGTGATGGGGAAAATTGAAATTACTTGAGACGCGTAGGAGTATAGTTTACTCTGAAATATGAGCCGTCATCCTGAAATCGTTTTCGGATCGGGGCAAGCAGTTTTATGTTGATACGAGACGAAAGAGCTTGGTAATATTTTCTTTCTACAAGGCGGAAGCTTGCGCATGGCTGCTGGCTTTCATAAGTTGATGAAAATACTGGAGAAGCAATCCTGGATTTACTAACTCGTGCATCATGTCAGCACAGAGAAGGAGCAATGCAAGTTCTCTTGCTGATGTTTCGAACGGTAGCCATCGTCTCACGTATTACGATAAAGCAATTGCGCAAGCAAGAAGGAAAGACAATGTTCTACGTTTGGTAGAAAGAGACATTGATCGAAGAAAGAAAATATCTTATACCCATCTAGCTGCAGAACAGAGACAAGTCGAGAAAGATTTGTACGATTTGCGTTGTGAAAAACGAAAACATAAATTGGAATACAGATGGCGTGAAGCGAAAGGGGGTGCTCTGGAAGAAGTTGCTAGGAGTTTAATTCTGGAAAATATGAGTCACAAGAAGGATATAAATGATGACTTTCATTTCATTACGGGAAATTTACCAAAATTCCCAACTCGCTCCAAGGTAAACAATGGCAGAACCGACATTGCGAATGGCAACAAGGTCACATTTCCAACCATCACTCCTCGATACACATCGTCGGCCGTCACTGAGAGGTCAAATGTGAGACCAGGTCTTAAATCTAGAAACACAACAAACAGTGATTCGTTTCTTAAGTTGGACTTCAATCGAGTGCAAAGTGTCTACGATGCTCCGTTCTGATATACATCTGCTTGGATTCAGTCAAATATTCAACTTTATTCAACTTTTATCGACTTTGGCTTTAATTTTATTGTAGTTATAATGATGAACTGTACTTATATATGTATTTGAGAAAATTTCAAATAATACGTGTGTAGAAGGTATGGTTATACATACACTAATACTATACGGATAATTCAAACTAATCATTAGTTAAAAATGGAACTACTTTATTCTTAAACTCTGGAAGAGAGCAAACAATTTCTTCTGATAACGAGTTCCAGTGACGAATAACACGATTGAAAAAGTAATGATGTCTTTTTGAATATCAATATTTTTATTTTCAAACCAATTCACAAGCAGTTTAACAATTATAAAAATGAGTCTACACTACAATAAAATCGCAGTCACGATCTCCCTAATAAATTTAAATGCTAAAATATACTATATTACTAAAAATAAATTAAACTATAATATTTACAAATTAAAAATTTCATGCAAGTTTTCCCCAGCACTTAGGGTGCCAAGAATGCTTGTAACATTACCCCTCTGGATTGCAATGCTTAGCCTTTGAATGAGGTAAGCCCGTGATCTAGTCTTGATGTCTTGCATTGTGCATTTTACTTGTTTCTAAACATTACTGACATCACGCACAGATATCTGCATCCACTGCATATATAGTATGTAATTTGTGACTGTTTGCTTTTCTGTTTTATATGTTGAGGATAATATAATAATAATCATTAATCATCTTAATATACTTGATTACATAGGTGGTAAATATATGCAAGTTTATACTGTATGCAAAATTAATTTATATACGTGTATTGTGAGTACTGTACTATAAAATAGTAGTACAAAGTATACCGGTAGGTGATATCCATATCGTAATGCATGAACAATTGAACATTGTGTTTGCGACTTAAAAACCCACAAAACGTGTGGAAAATAGAGTCTAATAGAGTATGTGTCTATATTTGAACAAATTTCAAATAAGGAATTGGCACACATGGAAGGCAGGATTAACCTGCACTTACACCATCGGATACAAATTAAAATACACCATGAGAATGTACAAAAAATAAATCTACTTCCCTTCGAGGAAGTGATGTTTCAGTCTCTTCTTGAAAATCGCAAGTGACCGTGACTCAACAACGATAGACAGTTAGACATAGCAAAAAATACAGGACGTACACAAAGGACTGTATCTATAGTCTTCATGACAAGTGACAAGGGTTTAATTTGCAAAGTTGAGTCAGGACTGCACTGTGCTAGCCTATAGCATAGCCAACGTACATTGTACGATCAGCATGTGACTGTGTCGAGCCAGCACATGCACTAGACCAAATATCCTCGTTCGTTGGGTAGCATATTTTTATCTTAGTGCGTGAATACTACGCACATTCCTTGAGGCTAATTTAAGCTTTCCAGTTACTGCAAAACATTAATGTCAATAACACTAAATTTAAGCGCTAAAGCAATATACCAATTTGATTCTATACGAATGATTAAGTAACGAACTAATCGAACAAACATTTCGAAACTTTTACTGCAACATAATTAAAGTCTTATCACATTGAATAAAACGCATAATGGGTAGATTTAAATAAAAAGCTTCAACTTACAAGTAGCTATAATGATGTACTTGTTCCTGAACAATTACGGATATCGAGCACAGCCTCAAATATCCATTGCATAGTCTATAATTTGAGACTTTTGCTTATGCATTCAAGAATCAAGGGTAGTTTTAGGCTTTTGGCTTTTATTTTTCAGTCAATGAAATGGCTTAAGGGATTATTTTGCGAAAGTAACCATGTTTGCTATAAACAGTAATTGTTTTGTGCCTAGTTACCGTCTTCTGTCATTTAGACTTGCGCCCCTGAGTGTTCCGTCCTCAACCCGCTACAGTACTTTACGTTCTCAACTTCTCAGTCATGCTTTAGATAGGCCATATATCATAGCTCTAAAGCTGTTATCCGCCAAAAGGCTGATTGCTTGAACAATGTTATACGCTTCGGTAGATTTGGATAACATTTGTCATTCAAGCCAGATCACGTTATATCGTGCAGTGCGTTTGTGCCGGTAAAGCGATTAGCTTGATAACCATAGATTAAGATGGATCAGATTATTGCCTCAATTATTTCCTCAGTAGCACGTTTCTTGCTGTACTTCACTGCTGCGTCTTGAAGGATTTAATGTTTCCGTCTTACCGTACGTCGGTGTTCAAACAAACTTTTCGGTCAGAATCTATGATTGAATTTTGATGAAAATCTTCTTTAGCAAATTGCAATGGACATAAATCACAATTATATTTAGAAGTAATAAATGAGATTTAATGCTTTACGAGTTTCAAGCTCCCGTAGAGCCGATTTATGATGCCCTCTGGGGATACCGCCTTTTCCCGCCATCCTTCCCTTGTGGGACTCCCCTTTAAAAAGGGGTCTCGACTCCAGTGTGGTGATTGTGTACCTTTGTGTCAGTCTTCAGCTTTGCTTTGCTGCTGGCGTGAGTTCACTTGAGTCGTTGTTTGTTATTCCCTGCGCCGTTTGAACCGTTCGTTACCGCAAACCATTCCACTGACAGCAAACAAAAGCCAATTTTACACAAGAGAGCTTTTCATTTTGTCCCTCAGTAATGCCAGTGTGGCTCTCTGGTCGCAATACTCACACATGGGGAGCCTACATGCAAGTTGACATATGAAGTTTCCTTGTACGAAGTCCTGGATTTATGTGTAGTTTTACTTGTTTAATTTGGTGGAGTAGCTCGGTTTCAATCTGCAACAAGACCAACGGGAGATATGAAAGGAGCTTATTTGTTTTTACCCTACCCCTGAGAGAAGTTTAGATTATTTCGAGTTGGAAAATGCACGGCCGTCGCTCTTTCGCTGGTTTTACAGCGAATCGTTTGACACCGTCAAGAAAAGTGATTCGCAAAAGTGCGAGTACGAAAGACTTGAGAATTCTCTCGGAAAAGGTTAGTTGATTCATTTGATTTTTTTTATCTAATGAGCTCTTCCGCTATTTTAAACGAGCCGTATATACAAAAAAACTCACAATCGTTGCATAATTGATTATGAGCTTAGTCGCTTGCCACATCACGCTTTGCTGCATTTGTAGCCGGGAAATACTTCTTCGTTGATTTCAAACACCTCGCAATTGTTACTCAACATATTTGTTTACATTTGGTTTAAATTCTCTGCTTGCTTATTCCAGACTGTTTACAAGCAGTTTAGCTTTCTCCTGTAAACAGCATCACGGAATATGACTCGTAATTTGTTTACAAATCGTCTGTACTTCCCTTCCCACGTGCCTTGCTTTGACCGGCGTTGACATTGTACGCATGGCAGACAGTTTGAGGTCATATGCATGCAGAGTTTCCGTTGTTTTGGATAAAAGTAAACTATTTGAGCAATTTGGCAGATTATAGACTATGAAATCACACAATTCACACAGTTGTTCACAGATCTATTCGCTGCGGTTTAGTTTTTGTTGATAAGAAAATCAAGTTATTTTAAAAGCACAGAAAGCCAAGTTGAATTTTAAAAGCAACATCATTTCAATTTTCAAGAAGTAGTCCATTCATGGCTTCAAAATGCGATATGACTGTTCCGGAGCATTTTAAGTGTACTTGCTTCAAGTATGTTGACACCATGTCACTTGAATATGCTGGGTAGGCTAGGCCTATCTGCCAGCTGTGTAGTGGAGTAACCCTAAGTGCGAACTTCCACTAAGTCTGAAGGCTATATAATTAAGCGATGTGGAAGTAAGTGTTTATCCCGTAACCGGGATAGTTGTTGCTCCCGCTATTCATCTCATAGTCGGTCATTAGGGCCTGATCCACACTATGCCGGATTGCTATCCGAGCGGAGTGACTCCGCTACAGTGGAGTCAAGTCGTACCGGATTGCTCTCATCCACACTGACTCCGCTCCGTTAGCAACCCATACCGGATTCATCTCATCACACTTTTCCAGCGGAGACATTTGACTCCGCAAAAGCAGAGCAGAGTCATACTGGATTGCCTTGCGTATTGTGGATCAACAGCCTAAACGGTACGGAGTCACTCCGCTCGGATAGCAATCCGGTATAGTGTGGGCCAGGCCTAGGACCAGGGTTTGAGGTTAGTGATAGGGTTAGGGACCGGACTAAGGATAAGGTTTAAGGGTTCCGTCCAATAGCACATAAATAAGGGATAGGGGTTGATATGTTGTGAAATATTCTCGAGTTCTCGATGACATTTCATAGCACCATTATGGTGTAATGGATACTGTCATGTCTACGGTTTGATTCCTAAGGACGGCATTGTGTTTTCCTATGAACTGAAGTTAGTTTGGCCTGTGTGCAGAATGATGACCGGACAAACAGTGTGAGCAACAACTTTTCCGATTGCTGGACGAATATCCACAGCCTTAATTGATATCCCAATTGACTAATTGTAATCGAATATACAATACAGTGTAAATTTGTATACATAATTGACAACCTTGTACAAACGATAGCCATTCCTATTCTTCTCAATACACTAATTACATAGAAGATAGCAAGAACAATTCTGTTTTTCAGAGGATGTATAATGGCTTTTTTAAAGGATATTTGAATGCAATTTGCCAGCCATTAACCCTTGTCCTGCTATTGACGTGTATACACGTTTTAGAAACATTTCAAAAGTAGCAGCATATAACCAATCACATAGTTAGTCCCTAGCGATCAACCAATCAGCAATCGATACAGCGACTCCAAGTCTTCAATTAACTAGTTTTATGAGCAAGACAAGGGTTAAAATGTCACATACAATGGAATCCGATTTAACGCATTAAGCTGTAGGCCTAATTTAACCTAATCAGGATACCATTGAGGCATTGACTGTATTGACATGTCCTGATCGATAATCAAAGATGTAAGCTATCGTGATTACCATAACTTTGATGATAATGTGATATAACACTGTTTACGTTTACAGATATCACTGGAACGTGTGCTTGGTTTGACAGCTACGAACACAAATGGACTGACGTGTAATCCGTTGTCTGGTATATTGGCTTATCCCGCTGGGTATGAAAAGAAATTGAACTGTGTTGGCATTAGGCTTTTTAGTGCATTACGTCCTGCTTAAATGAAAATCTAACTTGCCACAAAATGTTCTTGACATGGAAGCAAATTTGCACTTATCCGAGTCACCATATAACAATCGATTTCAAAAAATAATAGACGAGTCCAGTCAAATTTACACACCAAGAGCTATTTTCAAGTTGAATCGATTTGAACATAGACAACACACATTCAAAGATAGAAACCATCAGGCTATGCTATAATTTGCATTTAAAGATCTTGAGATGAATTTTGCTTGAAATTCCTGTAAGATTCGAAGACGTAAGAGAAGCAAAGACAAGTACACCACTCAGAGAAGAGCACACTTCTCAAGTTTAGGTGCTCCAAATTAATAACTATAACAAATTGTCAAACTCACACTACACAGCCAGAAAGC
>OFHS01000247.1:16042-49713 GCA_900245855.1 Calvadosia cruxmelitensis
GGAAGCCGATATTTCTACCAAAGTACACATTCCACTTGAGTGCGGGAAGCCGATATTTCTGCCAAGCGAAGTGCCTTTGGTGTTTACTTCGTAGAACGCGCAGTTGTTATCGCACGGCTACCATTTTGGTCTCATTTTGAAGACCAAAGAGAGGCCAACAAACAAAGCATTGAACACGTGATTGGTCTCATATAGAAATGTTGAGAATTCGCGCCCTAAACATTTTGCGTTCACATGCGCCGCTGGGTTGCGTTGACGCGAGTCACGCGCCAGAGGTGCGAACAAAGGAAGGTGTAATTTGAGTAATTCATGAGGCACGGCTGCTTTGTTTCGCCTTCTCAAAATCAACTGCGATGGTGGTAGATCTGATTGTACAAACGAGCTCAAGGAAAATTACAAAGAGGACAAGATGCAAGGATGAGATTTTATCACCAGCTGAATCATGATTCATGATGATGAAATTCAGTAACAAAATGTCGACAATCTGTAGAGGAATGTTGCAGTAAGCTGCTTTATCATGAATTGTCTGGCCCTGCTAAGTGGTTTGTCTTTATCTCTCTCCTCATTTGAGCGACGATAAATCAACTAGGTTGCCCTTGCCGTTTTCGATTCGAGTTCACAGAAGCGTTTGAGCCTGAAGTGGTAATTTGATCTGCCATTTCCTTTGTGAGCGCTGAAGCAAACAATAGATTTGTAATTCAACACCATCGTGTCATGTCGACAGAAAAGCGGGTGTCATAGCAACGCGACCTCGTGGCGGGAAAGCCATTTCCGTTTGGTATCGCAATCAGAGACGCGCCACGAACAAGTAGAAGGCGTCGAGTTGCAAGTGATTTCTTCACTTGCAAAGCAAAACGATGGCACTGCTCACCACACGCAGAGTTTCTTGGAACAACTAATGGCTTATTCGACAGCCAAGTAAATTCTGAGCAACATTTCCTAAAGTTGTTTGTCGTTTGCGAAACGTTTTCATGTGGTTTTCGATCATTAAAGTTCAGGGTTGTTTATCGCGTGGATCCACGAAATATCCTCCGCAGCGGGGGCTACAGAAATTCGATGACGCGCCGCTTCCAAGAGGTTAAGTGGTTTGCACTGTATTGTGACTGCTCCATGCTACAATCATAGGACGTTCTGAAGAGTCAAGAGGACGTAAACTACTTTATATAATGGAACCCATCTGGTTAAGTAGCTTGCAACTCCTGTTAAAGCTTTTGAATTTTGAGACTTCGTAAAGAAACGTTCTTTCGCTTACATCAAGAAAAATGTATTTTCGTTTAGTATGGATTTGAATGGATTCCTGCAGGAAGACAAGGAGCCTAGTCAAGGGCATAAGACAAGGTTGACTGTATAGTGAAACCTATCTATAACGTTCACCTCTGGGACCGGAGAAAGATGACCTTTTTAGACAGGTGGCCTTTCTGTCCAGGTTGATTTCTATAGAAAGTATCATTTTGGGTTTATCAAGAGTGGCCTTTATACACAGGTGTCTGCTCTATAGAAGTGGCCGCTAATACAGGTTTGACTGTACAATATTTTAAAAGAATTTTGTTCACATCGATTTCTTTTCTTTTTCAGATGTGTGATTGTTCTTCTGAATTCATCAAATGGTTCTCAGTCACATATATTTAACCCAGAACGGTATGTTACCATATTTATTCGATTTTCACCTGATTATATTTACTCTGAAATTTGCGACTTTTATTCTGACTTATTGAACTGTTCTTTTTTTTGGTGTAGGAAAACGATAACAGCACTTACCTTTTCAAGCGATGGAAAGTACCTTGCATCTGGAGAGGTATTTTGACAATGTCAAATATGTCATTCTTGTCATAAAACCATTGGCTTCTGTTCCCTATCGCTTCAGTAGGCCCTATATTTATTTTAGTTACTGTTTGATAGTGGAATTTCCCAATCTGGTGCCAAAATGCATTGATTTTGTCAAAGCCTATACAACGGCTACGGAAATAGTTTTAGTATGGTCCAGAATCAATATTGCATTTGCACAGTTTTCTTCTTATATTTTGCTAAATTTATATTTTCATATATCTGCTCCGATGCAGTTTGATTTATCAGTGTATCGATGATGCAGATTAATTTATCGATATATCGGTGATGCAGTATAATATATCGTCACCGATGCAAAATTTGATCTTATTGGCCCTAAAATGAATGAATCCGATATCCTCCGTCCATGTCAGTCCCATGACCACCAAATCGGCATCCAGTTGTTGTCGGTATGTCATCATTCTCAGTGCACCACCACGCCAGTTTGGTTCAGTGGGGCGCAGTGGGCGATTTATTATAATTGCCAACGGTGTCTCTGGCCTCTGCAGAAATTATCCCATACATGGGTATTAGTATGACTGTATGATTGTTCGAGGGATTTCAAGGATGTATCCCTTTTCACGTTTGTAACCTTTAGTGTGGACACAACCCTTCTGTAAGAGTCTGGGAGATTGGAGAACCATCAGTGCAGACATGCGAACTGCAGGGTCATAAATACGGAATCAACTGTGTGGTATGTAACAACTGATAAGATTGTTGTAATGAATAGGTATAAGAAATTCAAATTGTCGGTGTGGTCTAGAGGCTAGTACGTGTGGCTGCCAGTCAGGCATACCGGGTTTGATTCCCGGCCTAGCTGACACATGTATTCGTTGTCTTCTGTGGTTTTAATTGTCGAGGGCCCCAAGGGAGACAAGCCATTGGCTTATTGGGCTACCCTCGTTAAATAAGGTGACATTTACATTACATTTACAAATTACCAATTTTGAATGTAAATTATGTTGTGTCTAGATAAATGTCATGTGAGTGTCTATTTAATTGTCCTGAAATAAGATTGTTAGGACTTGTAGTTGTTTCTATGTTTTATCTATGTTGATGCTGTGTTCACTGCGTAATAGTGTCAGGGTACAATCAACGGTACAGTCAGGAGTGGACATGGTAAAAATCAAAATGCAAAATAAATTTTATAATGGAAATGGAGGCTATGTTGCTGACTTATTTTTTCAAAAATTACACCTTTAAGGCAAGGAAGAGGTCACCAAAGGCAAGCGACAACAATTTTCTGTTTTAAATTGATTTTAAGTCTATAACGAGCATATTCCTATGCCATGTTAGTTTTACTGTTGCTGCCTTGGTTGTAGGGCTGGCCAGTTTCCCTCCAAGAGTGAGGTGCATATGCACTCCTGTTATTGATGTGATAATAATATTATAGATGATATTCTACATATGATAGTTGTAATATAACGTCAAAGACTCTATTTGTGCTTTCTTGACAAGATTATTGAATGCGTGGAAGGAATCCACAATGATAAAATTCCATGTTCCAGCACCTGATACTGGCTACTTACATTTGAAAAAAATTCAAAAGCTTTGACTGTGTTTCGTTGTGAAGAAAACTGAGTTCAGTAGCAAACCAATTTAGGTGCAATTGTTGAACTTGTATCAGTTGTTTATGCATGTCTTAATACTTGCACTAGCTAGTAGATTGCAAGTTGTTTACCTATAATTAGCAAAATTAATGATTTTCTGCAGGAATTCTCACCTAACATGAAGTATCTTGTTTCTATTGGCGACCAACATGACATGCTCGTCAACATTTGGAACTGGAGGGTATGTAATTTTATGATGAAGCAACTGACCTTACCAATTATATTTGATATTAGACTTGATTTTCAATGTTATTTTTGTGATGTGTGATTTTAGACTGGGGACAAAGTGGCGTGCAACAAAATTGGCTGGAAGGTGATGTCATGTTGATTAGTTGGAAGAGGAATTTTCTCCTTTATGATAACGTGACCATTAATGACACTTGCTACAGTAAAACCTGTCTATAGTGGTCACGTCTGGGACCTGAGAGAAATGACCTTTATAAACAGGCGGTCTTTCTGAGTTTCCGTCCAGGTTGATTTCTATAGGAAGTGTCATTTTTGGGGTATGGAGAGTGGCCTTTATACACATGTGGCTGCTCTATAAAGGTGACCGTCAATACAGGTTCCACTGTATACTGCTTTGCTTCAGACAAAAGCTAGTTCTTAACGTCAACGATGGACATGATCAATATAAGAATCTGAAGAGATTCTACCCATGCTAGACTCACTTCTCTTTGTTGGATTCGTAGAAGTGACTTCATTCTTGATCAAGTGTATAGATCGTTTCACACCGCGACGGATCTAGATTCTTGATTATTCTCTCTCTAGACTATTACCATGCAACTTTTTAAGGTGCAACTTTCAATGGCTCTAGCACATTCTGAATCGTCAAACTTGCTAACAGGTCAAATTTCACTGAGTATTTTTATAATTTTGGGTTACAGGTGCGGGCCATGTCATTTTCAGCATCAGGGAATTTCTTTGTCACCGTTGGCAACCGACATGTTAAATTCTGGTACTTTGACACAGAAGCGTCAACAATGGTATGTTTCTTTATGGCTTAATGATATCTCTATATTCGTTTTGCAAATCTCACTTCATGTTTGTTTAGCGACCTCTACTCGAAATGTTTTTGCTTTAATTAGCTGAAAGCAACTAAACCCATTAACGGACGGTCAGCAATCCTTGGTGACAGCAAGAATTGCTACTTCTGTGACGTTGCTTGCGGAACAAGTAAAGACAAATCGGAAACATATGGCATCACAAAAAATGGACTACTTTGTGCTTTCAGTGACAAAAGAATTCTATACAAATTTGTCGACCTGAATGTAAGTAGGTAGAGTGTTTGTTTATAACGTAAATAGGAACTGTCAAGGTCAAAAGCTCCTCATCAATACCCTGTTTTAGAAGTCCTGGTTATTCATTTTCGTTTGCTTTCTGCATAAGTAGGTTTATAGGTTTGTGTGTTCAATTTTGTGACATATCAGCAGTCCAGCATTTATACACAGTAGAGATATTCCTGCCTCTCGTTTTTGTGCAATAATTATAACTGGTAAAAAGAAAGGTAAAGTCGGCCGGTGGTTTCGGTCACCAGCAATGCCTCAAGTACTGTGGCTTTACTATTTGTGCGGTGGTCATCTCAAATTCACAGCCAGATAGAGCCAGGAGTTCCTTGAGGCATATCAGGTGTGGGGTCCAGCCCATGGTCATGTTTCAACCCATGAAAGGGTACCAGACTGGGCTTGACCCCGATGGGATACAACTCCTCGACCTTCAATTGAGAGTCCGATGCTCTATCGACTGAGCTAGCCCATCAATTATGGTAGCTGTCTGTAAATTTGAACATTTAAAACAACCTGCCTTTTTCACATGGAAGCATATATAGATAGATAGATAGATAGACATTTATTTCAAACAATCACAGTAGAGTATACAAGAAGCAGATAAACAATGGCTAAAATATGTACATGTGAAAGTTTGACGTGACTCCGTAAGCAAAAGCTGCTTGTTTATTGGAGCACGCAAAGGATTACAAATAATCCGAAGAAAAAAATAAAAATACAATTCATATAACTATAAATTTATCAGTACAATAGAGAGAAGAAATCAATCATTGAAAAGAAAAAGAAAGGAAATACAGTGACGATTTATTATATTGACCAAAATAAAGACGCTCCTGCTGTACATTTGTTTGAATTTGTGTGAAAGAGGTCATGCGTTAGTAGTTGTACAGAATGTAGTGACATGTTTGGCTATCCACGGAAGGATGATGTCTTCCAGGCAGAGATAATAAGTGTCATAGGGATTGAATGTTACCAGGGCTCAACTCGATTCCTTGTTTCCTTTTTCAGGCTTCCAGCGCTAGTTGTCTTGCAGTGAACAGCTATTACATCTTCTGCGGATGCTCTGACGGTGCCATAAGGTGATCATTTAGCAAGTTACTATTGCGGCTTACAGGTGATTCTGTTTGAATACTTGAACTTTGAAATACAGTCAAACCTGTATTAGCGGTCACCACTATAGAGCAGCCGCCTGTGTATAAAGGCCACCATTTATAACCCCAACATGACACTTTATAGAGAAATCAACGTGGACAGAAAGACCATCTGTGTATAAAGGTCATTTTCATCATGTTCCGAAGGTGACCATTATAGACAGGTTTCACTGTATATGAAATGTGATTAGCAGGAGATCAGTCACAACCAATGTGCAACTCTATTTCACAGCGCTCCGATAGAACGAATTTCTTCCAAATGTTCTTAATATTATTTGATCAGCAAATTTTGGGATTGGTTTGAAGTTATATTAATTATACAATGCTCTTTGCTTTTATTCAGAGTATTTAGTCCAAGTTCGTTGGATTATATCACCAGCCTGCCTCGCCCTCATTGTCTGGGTGTAGATGTCGCAGATGGAGTCGATTTAAGGTAAAGACCCAGAACAAATGTGTAAATTAACACATATGCCGAATATCATTCATCGTTTTGTAATATCATGTTATCTTTTCCATATTGTTGCTATATCTTTTTTCCACATTTTCTTACTTTTTTGTTTTCCTTTCGTTAGTCATTTCGTTAGTCATTCTGGGGATGACCATTGTCCAGATTTGGTTGCCATGGCATTGGACAATAATTTACACAAGGTATAGGACACATTGTCATACTTGATCTGTTCTTTCATAGTTTGTCACATGCCTGGTCCAAGTCCTGTCATGCAATGACGAGATGTTTCGCATGGAATTGTTTTGCAAGACAGTTTGCCTAATTCAGTTTTGGGGGTTCATTTGCTCATTGCGTAGATTGATATGGCTAATTTTTTCGAGCGGCAGTTTGTTACGTTGTTGCTCTGCGGCCATGATTGATTCACGCTTGAGAAGAACTAAGTTCCCGCGATTCCCGTCGGGTTCAAATTTTGATTCCGTGCATGCGCATGTTTTCATGGAAATGGTCTATTGTTGTGGTAGGACAATGTTGTCTTAAAGGAAGGGCGCGTTCCTCCTTTGTGCAATAGCCACACACACCCTCCTATAATAGCTGACATTTTACAATTGAAAAGCAATTTTGACAGAAATCGTAGCATGATAAATTTTAAAAGCTATTGTCCATCACCACGACACAGTAAGCAAAATGGCCTACACGCCAAGATCTCGTGCAATGGCTTGTTCAATCGTTCCTTTGATCTCAGGATGTGACTATCCAAACATATTGTTTGGTTTTTGACCACAGTCTCTGCAGATTGGGTTTGTTTTCGAAGGTTGTGAGTGTTAATGATTCTCCGTTCTATTCTTAGTTTTGTAACTGTTTTGTAAAATTGATGTCTTTCTATTTTTGCATATGGCTTTTTAGTGATTTTTTAAAAATTTCTTTGTCATTCCAATTGAGTTCCTTAATAATTTCATCATAATTATGCCTGATCCTCTTGTGAAGTCAATCTTTTGTAATGAAGCCGTATGTGTTATGATAATTTTGAGTTAGCTTAAATCAAATGTCGATTCTTCAGCTTAAGAGAGCTCTACTTTGTTGACTTTTTATAATCTTGTCTGTTTTTGTTTGTAGCTCACATGTATATATAATGACCACAGCATGTATTGCTGGGATATAAAGAGCATCGCAAGGGTCACCAAAGCATCGTCCTACATGTACCATAGCGCATGTATCTGGGGTATCGAGGTAAGATTGTCTCGCAGTATTTTAGATGCACAGTACAGTGAAACCTGTCTACAACGGTCACCACTGGGACATGAAAAGAATTACCTCTATAGACAGGTGGCCTTTCTGTCCAGGTTGATTTCTATAGACACTATCAATTGGGGGTTATGAATAGTGGCCTTTATACACAGGTGGCTGCTCTATAGAGGTGGCCGCTAATACAGGTTTGGCTGTACAGTGAAATCTGGTAAATATCACTATGGTTTCCAGCCACAAATCGTGACGTTAAGCGGTTACAAATAGTTGATTCTGCTTCATATCCTTTCAGTTTGAAAACCATGCTCTGTCAGAATCAATTAATTTAACCTGCCGAATATCAATATTTGTGTATTATCATCATAATTTGCGGCTGGAAAACCATAACGATATTAACGAGGATCCACTGTATGTGGAATATTACAATTTGATTGAGAATAATTTACACCTTGTCCTTCTGTTCTTCTGCTTTTTAGACATACCCTTACCATACGGGTGATAGTAATCCTTACCTTCCTTATGGATGCTTTCTTACTTGTTCATCTGATGACACAATAAGGATATGGAACCTGGAAGATGGTATGTGAAACCTAATCATTGCTATTTTCCCATTTTCGCAAAGCAATATAGTTCTTGCTGCGAGAACTGTACATGTTAACCCTTGTCCTGCTATTGACGTGTATACACGTTTTCGAAACAGTTCAAAAGTAGCAACATATAACCAATCACATAGTTAATTTCTAGCGATCAACCAATCAGCCATCAATGAAGCGACTTTAAGTCTTCATTTAACTAGTTTTATGAGCAGGACAAGGATTAATTTTATATCCACAAGTATTGTGTTGTTTTACCATCTTTTTCAAATAGATTTTCAGTTGATGTGCCATTAGCAATTTTCGAGATTATTGTACCATCTCTTTAGAAAGCTGATTCTCTATTTTAATGATCAAGATGCCAAGTGGAAAAATACAACACCCACATAAATTGAACAGCTCATGAAATAAGTTCAAGCAGGACATGTTTAACATGTTAAGCCGCATAACGAGCTGGTTAAGCCGGGGGAAAGTTTAGCTTCTTCTCACTGATTACTTGATATTTCAGATAATTAGTTATAATTTCAGAAACCAAACTGTTTTTCATACAGTATCTTTCATTGCAAGCTTTGTCCGCTTTTTTGAATATTCACTTAACACAATGAAGTTACACGTCGCTTTGAGTTTCAAAAACTAAGGGTTCTCCTTGGTAAAAATAGGACCCAAGGTGATTTTTACAGGTCATACCAAATGCAGGTTCATTTTGTTTCTGATGCAGTTCGAAAGTATAACAGAACTAGTTTTGGTTTATGGTTTAATTTGAAGAACAAATAATGTCTTTGCGTTTACATAGTCTAGTACATTGAGTATTAGTGAACAGAATATCTTTATAGACTGTTAGAAATGGCTGTAGTAAGCTGTGGCTAATTTAATATGAAAGATGATATCACCAACTGACGTACAAGTAATGTAATAGAATAAAATTATCTTAATTATTACCAATAAATGATGGACTTTTTTCTCTAGATTTGGAACAGTTCAAATCCTTCCCACGAAATGTGTATAGCAAGGTGAGTTCATTTCTTACTACTTCTGTGTTGATGCTTTAAATGCCGTCATTGTCAACTGCTATCAGTGCTATGTATTATGTTGCATTGGACGATGAAGTGGTTTGACGACAGACAAGCTGACAGATCAGTGAACATGTTTACAGTTTTTATGCGAATTTGTTTGGACAAATGTGCAAATTGACAGCAATGTTTTTTGTTTGTTAGAATGATGGCTACCATGCCCATGCCTCTTTTGCCTTGTTATTTGCAGTTATGACATGACATGTCACTTTTCGAATCCATTGTTGTTGCTGATTGGCTAATTGCCGTGCTTGTGTCAGGCTATGTAGACATGTCATTTCTGTGAAGAGCGTGTAACGTATTGTTCATTGGTCGGTAATAGTCCTTTATTTATATGACTCTATTACACACAGTATTGTCCATGTTGTCTGTTATAGGAATTACTCAAAGTCACTTACACAGACAAAGAATTATCCAATCTGAAAGACATTTCCGTTCTGCCAGGTAAACACGTGATCCATTACTCTAACATACTTACATAGAATCTGCCAGATCTGAACGGACCTTAGTCAATAAATACTTGCTGATCATCATGAGCTTGGCAGATTGATATCGAAATCAAAATCGGTCGATCTGATATCGCGCAATGTGACATATTGCATACTGCGATATATTTTACTGGTCCAAACTAACATTCTACGACCACAACTCGCTTATTATCACAATTTTTGACTGGAAAACCATAATGATTTGAAGGAGGTTACACTGTATGTTGATCCCATAACCCGTTATTTCCTTCTCAGTCTCCAAAAGGTTAATTCAACAGATTTTGAAGGTACTTATATCTTGACATAGTTTTTTTTTAGCTTTGATTGATGTTTAAAACCTTAAATAGTGTAACGAGCCTGCGCCGACCACTGTAAAATGATTTGAGAAGTTAAGATCTACCGGTATTTCATTTCCAATATTAATAGAAAAGTCATGCCCTCACAGAAATGTATAGAAACAGATTTGTAGCTTATATTACTTTTTAGCTTTTATTATTTTTTTAACCAGTTCTTTTTAATTGAACGTTAGGTAGTGCATCGTCCGATGGTAAGAGTGGCATTCGATGTTTGCGTGTCAGTCCTGATGGGCAGCTGCTGGCCGTTGGTGATCGCTCTGGAAACCTGAGGTAAGATTAATTGATAGTCCAATCAGATGTTGAGTGTGCTGTATCCTAAAGATTACTTGTGGTAGGCAACTAGTACCTCATTCATGGACCAGGGTAATCCAGGACTAAACGTTTAGTCTTTTCATGACTTGAAGATCTGGACTACGTATCATCATCATCATCATTTATTCTGAAATCCGATAAGCAACTTAATGCTTTTTTCACGAAGCAGATGCATGGGAATACATGGGAATGGCATCATCATAATACATCATAGAAAACTATATAAGTTGGTATAGAATTGAAAATTTACAAATAGAACTGAACAATGGAAAACTGACATACGGTAGTTAACAGTGACAATTTAAACAGTACAATGACAACTGCGACGAAGAACAAAGAACATTCAATCACAACTAAGGCACAACAGCAACTGACGAAGAGACAGACAACATCCAAGACATGGCGATGGGTGAGACTACGTATATTAAGCGCTGTTCTGAAATATTGTGAAGTTATTATGTTCTATGTGCAAAGTGCCTCTTTTTGACATAATGCTAGATGTCCTACTTTTGTTGCTTGGTAGTTGTGTTTGCACTCACGTGTGTATGTGACAATGACATAATCGCCAAAATAAAGGTGACCCGAGATAGTTTGCGATGACCACTGTACATGATGAAAAATGTTCTTCTTCAACCTTCTATTTCTATGTCCAACCGAGCAATTGTTTCAAGCAAACTGCTTTTTCCCCAATAAAGTGTATTTTGCAAGTAAAGCAGCATTCACACTTTGATGTCCAAATTGTAAGGCTGGCAAAACAGTTTGTGAAAATTTGTTTCGCTTTGTTCTAACCCAGGTTTTACGGATGACATACATTGTTGGTGATTTTCAAACTGTGAATGACTTCCATTGCGTTCACATATCTTCTCATTTCAGAGTGTATGACTTGCAAGGAGTTGACTCAATTGTTAAAGTTGAAGCACACGAATCAGAAATTCTCTGCGTGGAATTCTCTCCCTCTGAATCAGGTAGGAATAACATAAATTACATAATGTTTGTTAATTTTATGCGGACTCTTGATTGCTGTTGCTGTAAGCTCTTTGCGTCGTAGGCCCTGCCATTCTGGTTGTTTTACTGATTGTTTTTGTTTAATACCTCATGGTGCATTATCCCGAACACTTCCTTGACCAGTAGTACATATTCTCATTGAAGCCAACAGTGATCAAGAGGCAACTTTCATTCTATAATTGTATCCTGCAGCTCATGCTGACTTTCAAAATATTCAACATATACAATCAAACATGTCTTAAGACTATCTTGAGACAGGTGAGCATTTGAGACAGGTGGTCACTTAAGACAGGTGGTCACTTGAGACAGGTGGTCACTTGAGACAGGTGGTCACTTAAGACTAGTTGGACTGTGCCTAGACTTAGCCTGAGATCCTTGCTTTCTTTATGGAATATTGGACGGCAAATACCGTGATTAGACCAACTGTGTATCTTACGTTGCATATTCAATTTCTCTTGTTTGCATAGGCTTCAAGCTTCTGGCCTCCTCCAGTCGAGACAGGCTGATTCATATTTTTGATGTCAACAAAGATTTCTCACTGATTCAAACGATAGACGAGCATTCCTCATCGATAACAGCTGTACGATTCAATTGTAAGTATGCTGCTGTGAATTTTGTGTGTTTATTTAGTCTTGTCTGGTAATGTGTGGAAGCCACATTCACGTTCACATTCATGTGTGCGTGCGGTTGTTGTGATCTGATATTCCACACTGCTTTTCAGTTTCATGCGTGGAAGTGGTTATTTTAGTGTTCCAAGTTTCCAGTGTTTTGATATTGTGTACGATTGCTGTAGGCCAACATAACAAGGTCACTTCTGTTCCCTCATCTCTTGGGGTATCATAATTGCATACATTCTCAGGGTGGCCCTTATAGGCTATCCTTGCCGTATTATTCTGATCTTAGCAGTTGTACTCAATGCAACTCATACCCTTGTACATCATGCATCAGTTAGATTTGACATCTACCTAGAGAAGCAACATACAGTGAAACCTGTCTATAATGGTCACCTTTGGGACCTGATGATCTCTATAGACAGGTGGCCTTTCTGTCCAGGTTAATTTCTATAGAATGTGCCGTTCTGGATTACGAAGAATGGCCTTTATACATAGGTGGCTGCTCTATAGAGGTGGTCGCTAATACAGGTTTGACTGTACCTATAATAACCACTTACCTACTTTAGACTAATGGCTAATCTTAGTACAGTTAGAACTTTCAGCTTTTTAAAGAACAGTTGTGAGGGATTGTTAGAGCACTGTTTATCTTTCTTCTAGATGACAATGGAGTCTTTCAGTTGCTCAGTTGCGGATCGGACAAATCCATCATGTTTCACCGTGCGCAGATTGTAGGTTGCCATTACGAATGATCCATCTATGTTACGTTGCTTCTGCTGTTGCTATAACTGCTCTCAATACTGGCTGAAGAAAGCATTGCAAAGTAGATTATTTCACATGAATTTATCGATTTTTTACAACCTGAGAGTGCTTTTAAAAGCAAATTCAAATTTTTATCCAGTAGGCACTCAGAGCACATGCTTTAGGCTCTCATTATTGATAGGCCCTCTTCAAGGACAGTTTTAAACATCCCAATGCGCAGTATTTAGAATGTGCACCACTTTGCTGGGTTTTAATTGAAAACAAATTGTTTTCTGAGGTGTCAAGTAGCAAAAGTATCAATGGAACTGTAAGTTTCAAGCTATTTATGAAGCAACACGGGTTTCCCAGCGCATTTCAGTTGCCATTACCTGAAGGAATTGCGAAAGTGTAAGTGGCAAAGATAGGCTCCTTTATGAAACTTGCCTTAGTCCCTCCTGTATGTTAAGACGGTCCTGAATTTGACTATGCTCTCCTCGATGAAATATCTTCGTGAGAATCATGTTTCCTTTTGTATCTCTTACAGACTGTAATAATTATTGTAACATTACATGAGCTAATTTTGTAAATGTTAACCAAATCCTATTTTACCTAGAGTGAAGACGGATCTATCCATTTCACTCGCAATTCAATTGTCGTTGGCAAGGCAACCATGTATGATATGGATATCGACCCAACAAGGTAGCTCTTTGCTGTTGACGTCAATGTCGTCAGAGCCCTCCATTTACATGAGCTGGGACATCTGTGACCATTTTAGTTCCTTTTGAATATCATCTACGGACACTTGGCCATTTATTCACTCATTTGATTTATCTTTCAAGAGTAGCTCAGTGCGTTAAAAAAAGCTCATCTCTTACTTCCTTTCAAATATCATTTACTACCATTTTAGTTACTTTCGCAATAAAGTCAACGGAAAGCAGATACAATAACCATTTGGAAAGTTCCAATTGGATTGACCGGCGAGAGCAATATATGTCCCTACTC
This sequence comes from Calvadosia cruxmelitensis, assembly GCA_900245855.1. Taxonomy (NCBI): domain Eukaryota; kingdom Metazoa; phylum Cnidaria; class Staurozoa; order Stauromedusae; family Kishinouyeidae; genus Calvadosia; species Calvadosia cruxmelitensis. The sequence continues at coordinate 29,779 of OFHS01000247.1, forward strand.
TTGTAAATACAGACGGCTCTGAGTGTTGTCTGTGTAATATTTGGGACTTGTTGGGTAGGCTGGGGTGAGGACGAGGGGACCGAGAATGGAAAGCCTGTTGATGTTGTCTTCCGTATGTGGGGGAATTTTCTATCACTGACAGAATCGAGTACAGTTAAGCATTACATCTCCTGGCATGAATGTTCCACGTAATGGGGATCTCTCTTGATCCATTAGCTTAATCTCTTTTTACTTAATCCAATAGTGAACAAATTCAAGCATAGCTACTGGCGCTCAATTCATAATTTCATAAATCGACCTCGATTACTGGAGGGCTATTGAGTTATAGCATTTTTAGTTCATCAAGGAAGAAATAGAGTGTTAGTAAAGATGAGAGGGATATTGGGACATGCGGTTAACTACCACTTGTTCTCTTGTTGTCTTCTACAAGGAAACTGGCTACGACTGTCGGACAGGATCGCAATTTAAGGTACATTTGAAAGACCGTGTACTTTGAAGGATCCAATAATTAATCCATATTGTTGATGATATTTGAATGAGTTATAATGTGTTAGATTATTATTTTTTTATTTTTTTTTCTTCCTTTTACAGGGTGTATGACATTCAGACTGCCAAGCAGACGCGGTGCTACAAAGGGACACTCAGTGACGATGGGACACTCATCAAGGTAAGTTTGACTCAGTCCCGCTCACAGCTGTGACTCAACAGCTGGTTAATTGGCTGACGTATCTAAATATGTATGCCTGATTGACTGAGTGAACATTTTGTTGATTGATTGACTGACTGCTTAATTGATTAAGGGATTGATTAATTGATTGATTGATTGATTGATTGATTGATTGATTGATTGATTGATTGATTGATTGATTGATTGACTGACTGACTGATTAATTGATTGATTGATTGATTGAATCGATCGAATAACCAATGTGGCCGAATTCATCTGTGGCACTGAAACATAAAAGCTTGTTCCTTTATTTGGTAGAAAGGATTGTTAATTGATATCGCTCTCATGACTTCATTTAGATTCAACTAGACCCGTCTGGTGTCTATGCAGCTACCAGTTGCTCTGACAAGTCGTTCTCCGTCTACGATTTCGACACCGGCGACTGCGTTGCCATCATGCATGGTCATTCAGGTATGTTTTTGTCATCTGCTTGCAATTAGAGTATTGTCAAGTGGCTGATTGATTGTCCAATATTTGGCTGCTCTCAATTCAAATTATGTCATAAATTGTAAAATGTGTATATATTTGATTTCATTTGATTTATCTGGAATCAAATGTAGAAGGCAAATACAGAAAAGAACATTCTGCTTACATGCAGCCGTTATTTATAAACATTTACAGAATTGTAACAAATGACAAATCACATATGATAACACAAAATGTAATGTATGATCAATTGATCATCCTACAAATTTACTGCATGTCATATGCTGAAATATTACAGCCAAAAATATGAACAAACAAAAAAGTGTCATTTTTGTCAGCTTCATTAGTTATCTTCAAACATCATCAAACATCAAATATCAGATATCGTGAAATATCATGAAACATCAAGTATCAGATGTCAAATATCATCAAACATTATCTATCATCAAGTATCAGATGTCAAATATCATCAAACATTATCTATCATCAAGTATCAGATGTCAAATATCATCAAACATTATCTATCATCAAGTACAGTATAACCCGTTTAAGCGCAAATCGGATAAGCAAAAAACCCGTTTATCTGCAAACAATTTGCTATGTACCGAATTAATGCGTACAGTACAAACTCTTTTAACCGATTCCTGATAAGCACAATTCCTAATAAGAGCAAGGGATATCGTTGGCAAATTACTATTGCGCTTAAGCGGGTTACACTGTATCAAGTATTATCAAAAATGCCCAAACATCAAATATCAAAAGTCAAATATCACCAGACATCATCAAATATTATCAAACGTCAACTTCAAATCACATCATCGCCGTATTCACTATGACACTGCAGAGGCCACTGCAGAGTTGGCATATTGTGTCAATGACCATGATGTCATTCTTCTCAACAGAGATCGTTACTGGCTTGAGTTTCAGTAACGATGGAAGGAGACTAATTTCAGTATCTGGTGACGGGTAAGTCCTAGCATTTCAATCATTCCTGAATCTCCTCTCAATTATCGTAATCAGTTTGTTGATTTCCATTGTATGTTTTTGTTTATTTTCAGATGCATTTTTATCTGGAGAATACCATTAGCATTTCGACAGGTGAGCAGTTTCGTTTTGCATTTAATTTATTATAATCTATTTTAATTTATTTACTTTATGCACTGCTTCAAGGATGATGCCTTTTGCTCACATGTCATGATAATAAGCTAATATTATATAGAAAGTTATTTCTCTGTTTGAAGTTGACATAGTATTTTCTTTCTTGCCATAACAGTGCTGAACCGATAGTACAGTGTAGTATCGTTCATATCACATGGTTTTCCAGACACAAATGAATAGACGAGCAATGATAAGCTGAAACAATACCTGATTCTGACAGAGATTGGTTCTCTGACTGAAGTAATATTAACCCCTGTTCTGCTCGTAAAGCTATTTAAACGAAGACTTGAAGTTGCTTCACCAATTGCTGATTGGTTGCTTGCTAAGGACTAACTATCTGATTGGTTACATGTTGCTACTTTTGACTTGTTTCGAAAACGTGTATACACGTCAATAGCAGGACAAGGGTTAAGTGTGTTGTTATATAAACCGAGGTGATGTTAATGGGCTATGTTGTAGCACTCAAAGTATACTGAATCAATGTGGTTTTACCTTCTGTAAATCTTACTCAGGCGGGTACTCAAGATATGACATGTCTAATTGAATTGTACACTCAACCTGTCTCTAACGAGCATGACCTTTATGGACAGTCCAATTTGTTACTTGCCAGGCAATTGCCATGAGAATGCGTCATCTTGGAATGCCATTACCAAAGTGCATGGCTGCCGAATTGGACCCATTCAGGTTTGAACTTTGCAGTGCTTGCTGAAGGGCTGTTGCTCATATCTCAGAAATCTACTTAGATATTGCTTAAAATACTTTAGCTTTGCTAAACTTTGAAAGATAATATCTTAAGATTGTTCTTAATCTGTGACTAGAGGACTAGGACTTTGTTAACGCTACGTCATACGTCTACGTCAGCTAGTACCAAACAGGATACAATCCGGTTACGAAATAAAAACATTGTTACAGTCAAACCTGCATTAGCGATCACCTCTATAGAGCAGTCACCTGTGTATAAAGGCCAATTGGCATAACCCCAAAATGACACTTTCTATAGAAATCAACCTGGACAATGGGGTCACCTGTCTATAAAGGTCATTTTTCTCAGGTTCCAGAGGTGACCGACAGCTGTAGACAGGTTTCACCGTAGGATGATCTTAGCAATGCGTCTACTTTTCACTTCTTGGTAGTGTCTTCGCCAGGCATAGTTGTTGGCTTTTTGCAGACGGTTTGATGAAGGACAACCACATGTTGCAAATCAATGCGTTGTCTTAGGAGTAATTGTGTGAATCATGACCTAGCATAGTTGACAGTCCTCGAAATATGCAGGCTGAAAAAATGAGAAGATAAGATTGCAGTCTAGCTACAGGAGCAAGGGATCATCTGCATACAACTATTGGAGACAGGATATATTTACCCCAATTTATACAATTATTGGGGCTCATTAATCAATTCTCGAAGGAACCTTGGTGCATTGGTACATGGCACACCTTGAGGGGTCTCTTATACCGTGTAATTTTATTTGCAGTGCGATAAAGTTATCTAGAAAGCCGAGGCCAGCGTCATATTGTGAAGATGGCATGGAAGTCCAATCGCCTGAGCATGAGTTCAGTCCTGCCCTGGGAGCGTTACCTGAACACGACGGTATGAGCTGCACAATGAAAGATAATATTACCATGTCCAGTTCAACCTGTGTTAGGAGACCACTTGTCTTGAGAGACCACTTATCTAAGCCATGATAAAGATCCAATCAATGCAATTTACCTGTATTAAGCGACCACCTGTGTTAAGAGACCACTTTTCATTGGTACCTTTGGTGATCGCTAAAGCCTATTTTCGTTTCATTTTTCTCTAACAAGTAACATTGTTCTGGTGAATCATGCGGTTGTGATTAGTTCTAATTTATTGATTGTTGTGATTTTTGAAACAGCTGCCGGGCACGAGGGGACTAGTAGAGACTACCGCTTCAGCATTGGTCGTCTGCCTCTGTGGGCCAAGAAGCAGGTATGCCTGATGACTGAAGTGATGTCATATATCTCTTGTCGCGTATATCTGGTGTCTATGTCGTTTGGTGTAGGCAAACTCAAGAAGTTATTGAATTGATCGGAAATGCCTTCCAATCTTGCCATAATGTAGAAGGAACCGCGCAGTTTTAAGCTGGTAGCATTGCTCAAGTATCGTGTTAGGTTTTACTTCAGTTATTATTACTTATTCTTCCCTACGAACAGCATTCTGAAGTATTTATGAATGACCTGTATATCGCTGGCCATTTTATGTATACAGTACGTCAGACGGAGCCAAACGATTCCTTCTGGTGCATATACTTTCATCTCGTCTCTTGCCGTGTTTTTGAGTTTCTGCGAAGTGTCTTATGATGTCTTAGTTCGGATTAGTAATGTTTACACTGTAGACATGTTACCCAGGTGGTTAAACCTAACCTGGGTTAACCTTGTGCCTCGTGGATTGAACATAGGATCGCTTGCTTGTTATAGTGAAGATGGTTTCCAGTGATGACCGTTGTGTTTTATCTTTCATGTTTTGATTTCATCAGTATGCGGGTAACACTGCTGCCGAACCAATGATGAAGCCTGGCGCGCCGTTCTCTCAGGCGTCGGGAAGATGGGCTCAGGTAAATTGATCATGGAACCACAACGCGATTATAATAATGTTCAACTGTTTAAATTACACAATGTTAGATTAGGAATACTCTTGGAAGACAAATAATATTATGATGAATTGGCCAGTCTCGTATTCTGTGTAGTTAGCCTCTCTGTCATGAATTTGTATATTAAACCCTACGTATGTTACGGATTAGTAATGATCTTTGAAGACAGATGTGTAGTTTGCCAGCCTCGCATTGTGCTTATGCTTAGTTAGCCTCTTTTTCATCAGTTTGTAATTAAGTCAACCAGACATCGGATGTTCACTTAATCCGATACAAATTCCGGATTCTGATAAATCCAGTTTAGAGCTCATTCAAATGTCCTTAAATAGACACATAAAATGAGATTCAAATACTGAAAAATATTGTTTCTTCTTTATCGGATTTTCACTTAATCCGATAACATTTCCTGTTCTCTTGGAAATCCAATTACAGTGCATTGTCCTCGACGTCTTGTGACGTAGTTAATACATCTGCGTTTAACGCATCAGTGTCTTTTGACGACCTTAGACTGCTCCAAGTCACCCAAGTGAATTGCCGTTGACAACTGCTAGCCACGAGGAGTTTTCGCTGGATGAGAATGCGAAAGGTACGATGTTTTTGTTGGTAACCTTTTAAAATTAACGTTACACCTGAATTGCCTAGCAGCGTTCCAGAGTTAAGATTTTCAGCTTATATGGCGCATCTTTGATATATTCATTGAAAAATATGTTCTCAACAAGAATTTTTTTCAAGTGTCAACTTGGTCTGAGTAAGAACAGGCAACACTCAGATTTATCTAGGCCAGCGTCGTTCTTACAGCGTGGACAAGTATTTATGTACTAGATTTAAGAATAATATTCCTTGAAATGAGAAATGTTGTGCTAGAATATTCTATTAGTTTCCCGCAATATGATTGGCTAATAACTATGTTTATGAAAGTGAATCCAAACGTAGAAACCGTCCCTTTATTCTTAAAATAGGAACCCTATTTTGCAATGTATCCCGTTGTTCTCGGATATGTTGTGTTGCGTTCTCGCTTTTAACCATGTTGGAGTTTGCCACGGCACGCTCTTGTTACTGTACTTGACAGTGACCCCTGTAGTGTTGCCTTCGTATTTTTATTTATTTAATTCGTCCTATTTATGCCCCCTGTTCATTTAACCTATAATTATAATCTCATCTAAAATATCGTATAAACCTCTTAATTGATCATCTTTCCATAGAGAGGCTGGCCTCTCATTGAGTCGTAAGATGGCCACCATGAATATGATATGCATGACGTAAGCAACTACAGATGCAGGTCGTTTTTCATTTTGAAATGGGACATTCCTCTAGTGGCCGCTGCTGGCAGGTGGTCGTAATGTGACCGCTAACACAGGTTTATGACCCTGTCACGCTAACACATTATTCACACTCACACACGCTCTAACCTTGGTATCATCTCGCTCGCCCTCGGTCATTTCTCCTCACTAATCACTCACGCCTGTTTGTCTTGAACAGCAGAAACAACGGATTGCTTGTCTTCCGACAGTGGCCGCCATCTTGGCGCTGAGTCTGCCACGCCATCTTCAACCCCACGAAAATCAACCAGGAGTTCCTGGTCTAGACCTGATATTGATAACCGACTATCGAAGTCGGTGCCAAATTTTAAGGAGTTATCGTTCGACGACACTGAGCTGCCGGTAACATCAGACAGCGGCAGCTACGTCAGCACATACGCAGCAAATCGTTCATCATTGAAGCGCAGTTCGTTTTTTAAGAAAGCCAGACAGGAGTTAATGCACCGGCTGAGTCGCCATGGCACCAGTCCTCCTACCGGCGACACTCTCATCACTGGTACTACTAACAACCATCCTGTCATATCAAAACGAGACAGTGGCGCGCAGATCCCGGCCCTTGACGTTAAGGATGACGACGTCTTTGACGACGCTGTCTCGTCGCAAGGTCCAACAGGGAAAGGTGAGACACAAATTGCCAACACCCCTATAAAACATGGGGCAGAGTAAAATGAACCAATGAGATGCAACCGATAGTGTTGGCATGGTAACGGTCTACTGGACAGCATGAAGGCCTAAAGAACTCTTCTGACACATGTTGGAACACCACTTTGTTGCCAACGAGAGAGGATCGTGATAATTTTATTTTAGCTAATAGGTTTATTCAACTTATTCGCGACCTCATTGTAACTGTTGCCAATAGACTACCATTGTTGTACCCCATCAGCAGGTGTTTAATCTCCCGGTCTCTTACCCATAGACCTCGGCTAGAAAGTAGTCTAAGACCACTGTACAGATCTTAACAGTTTAGTCCTAGACTTATAATGTTGAGACCTGGACTAAACTTTGGTCTTTTCCATCAATCAGACGCACATACATGACTATTAGAATGACTAGAATCGGATTAAGATCAGAAAGGCCTTGTGCGGGAAAGTAGCATCTTTTGTTGCTGACCTACTAACAAGACGGGATAAGATTTTTACTTCATCCGGTATAAGTACGGATAACAAGATAATTCTTTGAACGGATTCGGCTGCAGTAGTTAGAAGCTGTCGTGATTAGATCACACTTTGATAGATAGATATATACTGTAGATATTTTATCTTGATCACAATTATTCAACAGAATAAACAAAAAGATAAATTTTAATTAATACAGTTTTTTCAATTAAACCTATAAGATAAATGTGATCGTGGTCATCCCGTAAGCTAAAATATTACATAGATTGTATAGCTGCTTTCAAATCATGTTATGTAAGTTTTATTTTGGTTTCAACGTTTGGTATTTATTTCGAGGATTTTTATCCAATTTTTGCAGATTCCACGTACGTGCGATCTGATTCACCTCCGACGTCATTACGCGTGAGTCAACATTTCCTTTGCAATCTGTGTCTGGTTTTCGGTTTGTAAGTGGGTACCGTTACGGCCGGTTTGATGCACGTTAATTCGCAAGGACTGTCTTGATGCTTTTCGAGTTTAATCTTCTTCTGCATGCTCTAAAATGGATGATATTAGCTTTGTTCAAAGAGAATTAAACGGTATTCATTACTAACGATTGTCAACTTTTACAATATGCTTGGCTGTCATGTGGTCGCTTAACACAGGTGTTCGTTTAAGACAGGTGGTCGCTAGGAAATGTTGTATCGTACCCTTTCTCAAACTATAGGAAATATATTAATTTTCAAATTGTTGTTTGAACGATGGAAGATAAAACGCGTTTTCTGTTTCTTCCAATGAAATGATTTAAATTTGCCTGGATGGCGTCGTGAGTTGTCTCTGTCGCATAATTGACGCGTTCGTCTTATTTCAACAGCAGTCGACGCCAATCCGTACAAATAGCAGCGTCGTGCCAACCATGAACGTCGTCGCATGCGACATTCTCTTGGACGACCACGACGAGAGAGGCGTCAGATCACATCGCGACACAGATGACGCGTCACATCGCGTCGATGTCAAGACTTCGACTGTCAACGGGTAAGTAGATTATCACGCTGTGTGTTCCAATCCGATGAATTGAACTTCGAAGCGAAAATGGGGATTTTATTGGATAAATATTTGATAAACGGACACAGTATTCAATTGGTGAGACGCTGGAAATGATTCAGCACTATCTACGATCATTTTGTCATGTAGCTAAATGTTAATTCTCTAAGCTGTTCTATTTTGTAAGTTAACACTCCACGGGTCTCATTTATCCATTGAGACTCAATCATAATACGGAACTACATTTCAGACTGGATATAACACATGTTGAGAATTAAGCCCTAGTCTTGTTAGTTAGCCTCAGCCTAAGTGCTGGTGTAGAACTGTAGATGCGGGAGCGAGAAGTCTGCATGTGTTCCCTGTTCTCTTTTACGGTGACAAGACTATTATTTTCTCATTCCTAGATCAAGGCAGTCTCCTATCCACGCCGTTGAGTTGTCACCTTCTGCCATTGGCTCACAAGTTTCGGTACAATTCAATGGCAAAGTGAGTATTGAACGCAAGTACTTGTTAACGAAATCATCTAGAATTTGCCTCTCCCTCGTGTAACCTCGTTTGTTTGTTTATGGTCGTGTTTTCAGGCCTCCTCTGCGGCTGTCTCTGGTCTCAGTACAACTGAACAAGGTGCGTATACCTTGTGCTGTTAATGTTAAGTTGTGAATTGCGCTCTGCTAAATTACTTTTCATTTCATGAGCGTTTGAAGAGAATTTTCTGAACAGTAACATCCTGTCCACTAGGCAAGGCAGGTTGTCCATGGAAGACGCAGCATGGACGGTTTTCCGTCTTGAGCTTAAAATCAACACATTGACCATACTGTACATCACCAGGGATATTTTCATGAGTATCTTGGGACGTCCAGGGCGAGCCCCCCTATTTCCCTCCCCCCTACGGATGCCCTTATGTCAACGTTTGGCTCCTTTTGTACCGCTACAGCAAACTTGTATTAGCGACCACCTCTATAGAGCAGCCACCGGTGTATAAAGGCCACTCTTCATAGCCCTAAAATGACACTTTCATAGAAATCAACCTGGACAGGAAGGCCACTGGTCTACAAAGGTCATTTTCCTCAGGTTTAAGAGGTGACCATTATAACCAGGTTTCACTGTAGTCGGATATTGTTCTCCTGTGTGCCGTGCGAACAGTTTGCGTGCCAGAAATCGTTGAATTTCATGGCTTGTTTCTTGCCTTTAACAGTAAACAATCTCCGTTTTCTTCTTGTAGTCGATCGCGAGAAAGCGCTGGATGATGACGATGTGTCGTTACTTGAAGAAGACCTGTCTGACCAGGAACGACCTCCATCTGATGACGAGTCTGGTGATGAATCACCGCTGAAGGAACACTTCGAGAAATTGGCGAATGGTGAGCCAGTGCGAGATGAGCAGCAGAAGACTCCGCCGCCGAACGAACGAGATGCGCATTCGTTGGAAAGGAACATCGCCAATTGCCGCTCGAGCATCTCGGCTAAGTTTCTTTCGCGGTCACAGCAGAGTCAGACAAGGTCAGTATTATATGAGACAACATTGTACAATGGGTTGATCGCATACCACCTGAACAGGCTCTCCAAGGGACCGATAAAAGTGTAATATCATTCAAGTTTATTGTCTGAAGCTTAAAGCGACCATTTGGAATTGTTATGGTCTGCAGGTGATCACTTGAAATCTTTACGTAGCTTCTTTCGATGTGACTATCGGCGAATCCGATCCAATAGAACCTTTAATTTTAATCGAATGAAACGAAGTTATTCTTTAGGTATCTGATTGCTGAAATATCATCTAGTGCGGAATCCGATTACTGACAGTGATTGATTTTTATTTCAACAGACCATTAGTGTGTTTTCGACCGATTTCTCTTTTCCTCATTGGTTTGTGTTTATTTAATGTTTTTCTCAGGTACAGGACCTCGAATGGCGACACAGCCCCCCAGAGACAATTGAAAAGCGTAAGTGGAAGGTCTTTATTGGATTCGTTTGAGTAAATCTACGTTGACACTACTGCCATTCCTATGCGATGCAGTGATATTGAAACTGGTTTTACTGGTTTTTAACCACATACGATTCCAAGCTTCCATTGTTAAATATTCTTTGTTGATTGGCTGTTTTACAACTTACATCATCCGTGGTCCTTTGCCTTTTGGGTACTATCGTAGGCTGCCAGCGATGTAATGTCAGAAATCGAGCCTCATCAACAGATTTGTAGAATTTGGCCCAAGTTAAAGACTCTCGGCGCGTTTTTCTTCGTTGCGAATATCAGTGTACAGTGAAACCTGTCTATAATGGTCACCTTTGGGACCTGAGGAAAATGTCCTTTATAGACAGGTGGCATTTCTGTCCAGGTTGATTTCTATAGAATGTGTCATTTTGGGGTTTTTGAAGAGTAGCATTTACACACAAGTCGCTGCTCTATAGAGGTGGCCGCTAATAAAGGTTTGACTGTAGCAGATCAAATGTTGGCCAGTGGCAATACGTCTGTACTATTTAACTGCAATGCGTCTACAGTACTGTTTGCATAATTTCTGCACGCATCAGATATTTTGTAATGTGCCGGAGTACCTAAGCCTCGAGTTTGGTGTTCCTCCACTACAATTCGTGACTAGATTTTCTCAAAGCTATCCAAAGGAGAATACGACAGGGGGTGGGGGTGAGACGCAACAGAGGGGGGCTGTCAACCAGAGGTAGTTTATCTATTGCCGCCTGGCCAAATGAAGACGACGAAGCCGCTTATATTACAGTATACTTGCTTCATTTACCATGTAGTATTTACGTCCTCGCTACGTTTATGATTAAATGAAACGGCTCCATTGGAGACGCCATCGCATGCGTTGGAGCACCTCCACTTGACAGCACTTATCACGACGTTGGACGAAACTGACAGCTATTGTGACCCCAAAAGTGACGTCCGAGGAGAGATCTCTATTGCAGCATTTGAGATCATTCAAGTGTTTGGAATTGAATTCGAATGTTTGTTGTTCGTCTGCAGTTGTGCAACCTTATCGACGATCAACCAGTTCTTGCCAAAGGATCCGGATATCAGGTACGGCTTGTCTGCAACCTGTAATGGGGGACCACCTGTATTTAGCGACCACCTGTATTTGGCGACCAGTGGTTTTGTATATAAGAGAACAACATATATAGCACGATGTGGCATTATCTGAGGTCACCTGATATAATTATTATTCTAATTGATAGAATTATTTCACACGTGTCTGTCTGTCTGTCTGTATGTATGTTCAAACCAGGCACCTGCCACTCATTAGTAAGTACGGATTTTCCGACCTTTGGGAAACAACACGGCTCTGGTTGTGCACGGTTTTCGAAACACACCACACAGTGCCGACGCTCAAACCAAGTCAAAATTGAACAATTCAAATTGGCGCAGAATCTAACGGAGCCGTTTTTGGAAAGGTCACTTTGAAACCGAGCTATGTTTTCTGCAAGTTTGACGAAATTATCGCTGTGGAATGAGCACCTCGAATTTCCCTTGCTTACCTTTGCAAGCCGTTGCGCTCGAATGGTTCGAAAGGATTGATGTCAGTCTCTTGGGAGCAGTAGCTGAGTTGAGGAACAATGCGCAGCATTCGACGCTGGCTGAATCGGTGTAACAGGTCGGACCAACTATTTCTAACGTTCCTAAAGTTGATTTTACTATATTCAGGTAGGAGATTCTTCTTTATGGGCTGAAACAAAGAACTGTGATTTGTACTGGACTAATTAACCTCCACCTAAATGCGAAGCAACGCTGCTGGACGCAGCTGCGTCAGCAGCGCGGACCAGCTAGTTCAAGTTGATTCTTCACTTTTTTGACGTTTTCTGTCGCCGTTGTAAGATGCATTGGTAGAATGAAGTCGTCTCGTGGTTTTATGCAATTGTTCCTTTACTCGCTGTGGTTGTAAATCATGTTCTATAATTATATTCCCCTTTGTTGCTTGCGCAGGCTAAACCCGTCTCTTCTCCGTCGCCAACTGAAATTGGTGTTGTGCCTAACCTTGATCACTTCAGTAGACACGCAACGAGCTCACCAGTGATAACATTACCTACAACAGAGACCATCCCAGGATTCTTTCCCGACATTCTCACGCCAACGAAATTGCAACGAGACGACACTACTCGAGAGGACACCGCGTCTGCTCCTTCCAGTAACGAACGGCGCTATTTCCACGCCATAAGTGAAACGATGACAGTCACTGAAATAAACTCAATTGAACCATCGAAATTGCGCAAGGCGAGTGGCGGAGGGCGGACTAGCCGACCGAAATCGTTGGCATTATCGTTCCCGACTGTTGACGAACTGAAACCGGCGGTGTCGTTCAATCGCACGCTGTCTGAACCAGAAGCAGACACCGTCGAAGATAGCAGCGACAACGAACGCGACTTTAAATCGAACGACTTACATCGACAATCGTTGTCGTTTACGATCCCGCTGACACCTAGCCCCGATGACGCATTGACTGATCTCGATCGGAATCCCAAAGAGAGGCCAGCAAGTGATAAGAAGAAATGCGAGGATGGTGTTTTGTGGTTATATCAAGTGGGCGAAAGGCAGTCATCGTCCCCTGAGATGTTGCTATCAAACTTACCAGAGCGAGACACTGATCAGGTGAGCGATGCTTGATGGGATAACAATTTACTTGATACAAATTGGCGCATCCCTTGTGACTGGATCAGATACAATTTACCAAATGCAGCTCTAGAGCCATGTAGGATTCAAGCTAGTTCACACGTGGTGACATCAGAAAATGGCATTGCCTTAACGGCTAAAACTCAATCATTCGTGCCCTTTTCCATGATCCGGTGCTTGTTTTTGGTTGAAAATTATCGACGGCAGTTAAAGCCACGTATCTGAGAATGTCTTGTTTCCATACATGCATTAGGATTGCATTGTGTCAATTTTACTATGAACATAGTCGTAGTCGACAGTAGATAGCGAGGCAACGTTTCACCACATCTCATGACCTCTTCTTATCTGCTGTCGTCTTTCATTGCAGTGTAAACGACCCGACAGTCCTATCGACGTAGTTGTCGACACAGTTGTCAACGAAGTCAGTTCAGTTGATGTCGAATACGTTGATCTAGACAGCGTCGGAGCTTCATCGAATGCCATGAAAAGTACTCGTAAGTTGTGACTGTATTATGCCGTATGAGCTAACCGAATTGACCATTTTCACAAGCTACCATTTTGGAAAAAGCAAGTGCATTATGGGGAAGGTTGATGTCTCTGATTTCGAAATGTGGAGAAAGCTTGATTTGATACCAGTGCAGATTTCTTCAAGCTGCACTACTTTCCATACAAAATATAATTCCTGGTAAAATTATGGGTCAGAAACCCTGTCTCTTTGCTATTCAGGCAATTAACTACCCCACAATGCACTGGTCTGTTCCATAATGGTAGCTCGTTTAAAGGTCTTTTTGTCAGTTTTACCTTCAAGATATTTGTTTATAAACTCTAGTTTTCGACGTTGCTGTTTTCAATTTCTCAAAGTATTTTATATATAATTACGTTTGATTGTGGCGAAAACTAAAACTAAAACCTAGTCTTTATTTCTCTTCCAGATGTTCGTGAACAGATAAACGAGGCTGTTGAACAACTTCAATCGTCACTTCAATTGGTGACTAGTCTCCAGTCTCAGGTAAGCAACGCGTAGCATCAGCGAGCGCTGCATGCCGGGTAACAAGTTGTCATGTACTCAGTCGCTCAAGACAGGCTTGGCTTCGTTTCATTTATGATCTCGTTTAGCAACTGTTCAATGTTTTATGGGTTTTTTTGATGTTATTATTGTAAAATTTTTATTTTAGTTTTTTTTTCTTCAGATTTTGTCATTTTAATAAAGTTTTATAATTTTATCATTATAGATAAATTTTATGGCTTTGTGAGTATTATTGTTTGTCTATCTGTAGCTAAAATGGTAAATGAACATAATTTTAATAATTTCGTCAATAGTTTTGGTGAATACAGTCGTTTTATTGTTATTCTGAACGGTCTATCCTTGCATATGAAGACGGTTGCTTGCAGGACTGGGTTCGGCAAGATGATTAGAAAGTATCTGCAGTAGCATTAACATTTTATCATTACTAATATTTGAAAAAAAAAAGAGAAAAAAAGTATATTAGTAACATTTTTGTATCCATACATTGTAATGCCATATTTGTATCTGCACCATGAAAAAAAGCTATTGAGAGCTTATTGGTTTATTCAGAATAAATGATGATGATGATGATGATGATGATGATTCTTCCTTAGGAGTTAACAGTTCTCTGTATATTTTCTATTATCATCATCATCATCAGCAAAACTGTTCTTAGTGTTGATTTGGGTAATACAAATAATCTGACTTTATTTCTCTACAGGCTCTTGAAAACAATTTATTTGCGATGGAAGACGATGTCTTTGCTCGTCTTCGATCGACTTATGTCGATATCAAGAAGAACGCTGAAATGCATTGCTCAAAATTACCAACACCAACTGATGAAACAACCCATCGCGAACCAGATGTAGACGACTTGCTAGCCGGCATCGCATCCTTGCCACTCAAGAACGATGAATTAGATACCGGCAGCCGGCAATGCATCGAGGAACTTCTAAAAACTTATTCAGATCTTTTAGTCAAAACTATATCAGAGAAATTCGACACGTAGTCTTCATTGATTGCGTGTTAGTAATTGGTATCAGACGATAATATTTATGATAGAAATTTGATGACTTGTAGAGAATTTTGTAGTTAGGAAAATTGGATGTATTTTGTGCGTTGATCGCTGATGGAGTTTATCCGTCTGATAAAAGACGGCGCATTTTGATTAGCGCCTTTGAGTTGAATATTCTGCGAAGCAATGACTGTTGTTGTATAGGCGTTTCACTCGTGCGTGAGGAAAAAAGCTCAGAACAGTGACTGATTTTTTAACAACTACGATATAACGAAGTAAGTCGTGTACAAATGCCTTAAGCAAAAAAATAAATGAATAGATAAAATAAGATGAAAAATAGAATAAAGTAAAAAATAAATGTCTTCGAGACAGGAATCATGATTGATTTTTTATAATTAATTATGTATACTTTACTGAATCGTCTGTGTAACACAAGACAAACTCTGCGCTAAATTGTTTCTGTTTTTACTGTAGGATGATTCAAGATCAGTTATAAAGTTTGAGTTTTGAAGGGGGTGATGCCAAGGGGGTGGGGGGTCGAAGACAATCGATGCTGTCAATCACTATTTGAGAAACATTTTTAGGAGATACAGTTAAAGGAGCAGCTACCATTTATTGAGAGCCTCTTAAACCAGTAGGCTTTTTTCACAGGGCTGATTAAAAGGAACAGTTATTTGAAGTGAATTTATTAAAATTCGTGAGCCTCATGGATTATCTCAAGCTTTGTATGAAAAATAGATGCTCTACGAGCTGACTCACGGTGTAGGAATGTAAAGCAAATGATTTGAAATATTAGGCATATTTGAATAAATAGACCTTTTTCATGAGCTACAATTATGGGAAAAAGCAGTGCATTGTGGGGCATGTTGAGTGCCTGAAGCAGCGGAGAAACTGGGTTTCTGACCCAGAATATTAACGAAAATCACATTTGTAAGCAAAGTAGCGCAGCTTGAAGAATTCTGCAGCAGTATGAAATCCAATTTTGTCCGTATTCCGAAATCAGAGACATCAACCTTCCCCATAATGCACTTGCTTTTTCCAAAATGGTAGCTTGTGAAAAAGGTCTATTGATTAACGCCAAGGAGAATTACTCTCATGCAGAAGGCATTTGAAGAAATCTGATCTTGTTGAAATGAAGTCACCATTCCGACGTAAATTGACTCAATTCTTTCGTAATTTTGAAATTCGACTTAATTTTGACTCAATTCTTTCAAGGTTACCCAGCAGGTTGCTTGTACATTCCAATAAGATAATAACTGCATCACCTTGGCAACGCACACCTCGTGGCGTGGCAATTCAATTTGAAAAGAACCCCAGTTGGCCTATAGGACTTGTTCTCTTTTAGCTTGCAGTTGTCATGAAGCACTTTTACGATCAACAGAGAACAGCATGAAACGATTATTGTTATTGCTCATTTCAATCATTAGTCTTGTAGCAATCGCACATGTTTATACTGGCGACTTTGCGAGCGTGTTTCGCATCGACGGCGGTTACACTGAATGGAGTTTATGGTCACACTGCATGAAAACATGCGGAAGGTCGTATCAAGGTATAGTATATCGAATAGGTTTTAGCCATAATAATAACAACCTATATTGATCTCTTCTTCAAAACAAGACAAGTTCCGTCACGATTAAAGGAGCTCAAACCTCAGCAAAATTGTTCATTAATTTATGTTGACAAACTGCAGTTAGAAAACTTATCGCTCAGGAGTCCTAACCGAACAAGAAAACTGCAAATGCGACTTAGCCTTTGACTGTTCTATATAACGAATGTATCGCTTTGTTCTGTGTTATATTGTCTGACGATACAAAGAGCTCAAACGCAAATTAGCGATAAGCTACTACACAGTATGTTTCTAGTACATTTCCGTTCATTTTTCAGTGCGTTGGCGTAACTGCACCAATCCTCGTCCGTCTGCAAGAGGCGCGTCATGCGGTAGATTGGGACCGAGCGTTGATTATCAGGTGTGCGAAGAAAGACCTTGCCGTATCGATGGCAACGTCGGGCCTTGGACTCAATGGTCAAAATGTAACCCAGAATGCGCGGACGGAGTAAGAGAACGCTCTAGAAAATGTGACTCTCCAGCTCCACAGTACGGTGGCATGTATTGTCAACAGACATTGTCAGAGACAGAGAAATGCACCATGCTACCCCCCTGCAAGATCGATGGTCGCTATTCTGATTGGTCGCTTTTCTCGCTGTGTTCCGTCACGTGCGGTCATGGTGTACAAAAGCGAACACGTGTCTGTGACAATCCAGCTCCACAGTACAGGGGTCGACCATGCGATGGCAGTCCCACAGAGACAATGGAATGCATCAAACCTTCTTGTCCAATTGACGGGGGTTATTCTGCGTGGTCCGTCTTCTCAGAGTGCTCTGTGACATGTGGCGGTGGGGAGCAGACCAGAACACGACAATGTAATGATCCTGAACCTGCTCACAACGGCAAAGAATGCGACGGAGAAGCCACAGAAACCCAATCTTGCAACATGCAAGCATGTCCCAAACCAACAACAATCCCCGTCACAATTATTAGTACTGCACAATCGACCCTGGCTAAACCTTTACCGACTAAAAATCCCACACTCAAAGCGACCATCACCAAGCGAAGGAATAACTTCACCATCATCCCACCAGAGACACAACGACCCATTTTAAATTCAACACAAACGAATGAAACTAAAGCAAACCAAACGAAAATCGCAACAACTAAATAATGTTGATATCTGATCATATTCATATATAATAAGAAGAGAATTAAAACTATATACAAGGCATCTTTTAGTCGCCACGCTCAATGAAGTGCGTGGATATCATTCCTGATTTAAGCAGCGGGCGTCGGCGAGTGATGGAAATCGGATGACAATTGAGCTGCTAGCATTTAATACAGTCCGCGACGCAGCTGTTCGGCGTTACAGGTATCACTTCCTTATTGTCAGATGTCTCAATCTTTTGCGTCACCAATTCCGTCGGCTAAAATCGCAAACATTGCTTCGGCCTCTGGCAAACAGGGTGAATCGTAGATTTTGCAAATCCTCGTGTCGCCGCGTCCTTTACGCAAATATAACCTAGAAAGTTCAAAAAAGCCCAAATGTGAGTTTACAAGACACGACATGGAAACTTCTCGAATTCGAAAGAGCGTTTATTGCGACCACGATTGCGATATCGCAGCCTCTATTTGATGTACATAAAATGACCACGAGTACGAGGTTTAATCAATTTTGCAATAAATTTAATACAGTGAAACCTGTCAATAACGGTCACCCTTGGGACCTGAAGAAAACGACCTTTATAGACAGGTGACCTTTCTGTCCAGGTTGATTTCTTTAGAAAGTGCCATTTTGCGGTTATGAAGAGTAGTCTTTACAGTACACAGATGGCTCTACATAGAGAGGGCCGCTAATACAAGTTTGACGATTGCTTCGAAGTACTTATTCTACTAACCTCGTTGTTGAAGCGTGAGCCATTATATTGCCTCCAATTGGTTTCTTGGGATCGGCTTGAAACATGGACGCCCCATCGACTTGAGCTACAACCTGATTGGTGATGACAACGGCGACACCAAACTGCGAAGGAAGCAATGGTAATTATCTACAAGCATGCCATAAGCAAACGCAAGGGTCTTAGACCAAAGAGGCTGGACACTAGGGATGCTCTCTATCCAGGATTATTCCTACATAAATTTGTCATTCGAACATTGGTAGAAGATTCAAAAAAGGTTTTTCAATTATGATTATATAATTTTTGTATCAAAAGTTGCATTCAAAGGCTTGTTGTGATAACAAAATCATCTTGGTGTTCATTCCTTGCGACATTTTGCTCAACGGCATATACAAAGTAACCTCATCATTCTTCTGCTGCTGTGTGTGTCCATGGCATATCAAATGTTCATGGTCTTCAATATTGAAGTTGTGTGCGAAGCTCCATTCTCCAGATTATTAAAGAAAGCACATTCTACTCAAATGCCAAACTTTGTACTACTAAGAAGATTAAGCTTACAGTCAAACCTGTAATAGCGGCCACCTTTATAGAGCAACCACCTGTGTATAAAGGCAACTCTTAATAACCCCAAAATGATACTTTCTATAGAAATCAACCTGGACAGAAAGGCCACCTGTCTATAAAGGTCATTTTCCTCAGGTCCCAAAGGTGATTGTTGTAGACAGGTTTCTCTGTAGCCTATAACATTAGCACCATCACTTTGTAATACTCAGAGTAAGGTAATTAACTTGCCTCGTCTGCCAAACGCAGCAGTGCTCTCAGGAATCTGGCAAGGTGCATCTGCCTGGCTGAAAGTTCTCCCCGGCCAGAGTAGTCGGTGCGGTACAAAGCCGTGGCGCTGTCGACAACCAGTAACGCGTACCTGTTGAATAGAAGAAAATACAATGATTCCACTTTAATGGATTTGGTGTCCTAGACTTGGTAGATTAGTATACAGCTCCAAATAAAGATCACCAGAGAATAGATCTTGGGTCACTCTGAACTCAAAATTGTTTGAAGCAATCAAGGAAATGTGGTCCTTTCACAAAGGTGGTCACTTAGGACAGTCAAACCTGTAACCTCTATAGAGCAGCTACCTGTGTATAAAGACCAATCTTTATAAGTTTATAACCCCAGAATGATACTTTACATTGAAGTCAACCTGGACAGAAAGGCCACCTGTCTATAAAGGTCATTTTCCTCAGGTCCCAAAGGTGACCATTATAGACAGGTTTCATTGTAATAGTGATGCATGCAGGACCTTTCTTATCAAGTTGCATATATTCTTAATTCATAGCAAGCTAGTACATTCTACTCTTCACCTAGATCATTGTACACGTTTTCACTGACACTCTGTTGCTGTTATAACGTTTTGCATGTTGCTCGCCATTCCGTGAAACGTACCATACTGGTAACTGTCACTGGCAGTAGAATGCAAGGC
>OFHS01000248.1:210-50939 GCA_900245855.1 Calvadosia cruxmelitensis
CTATTCCGCGCAAGATAGATGATGTGAGCTTGTGAAGAAAAAAAAAAAACACTCCGTTTTCCCCCTCTCACAGCATAGACGTCACGTTACCATAGTAACCGTGAGTCAAAAAGGCATTAGATGAAAGCGCATAAAGAATAAAAAACTGATGTCGTCGTGACGTCTTGTGTTCCATGGAGTTCTGTAGAACTGGGTGACGTGTATGTCTGTGGTGTCAAACAAAGTGTCAAGTGTCGTGGCGTCATTTTGCCATATGCGTTACGTGTTGGATTGTTCTGGAGTCAACATGTGTCAGCAGTAGTTTGCATAGTCATGCGCAGTGCTGTATAGTAATTCGCTACAAGTAACTGATTACTTGTAATCGTTACTTTTTAAAGTAATTTCAACTGTAATCCGTTACTTTTTCTGATAGAGTAATTTGTAACGGTAATTCGTTACATTTTTCAGCAGTAATTTGTAATCGTTACTATAACTTATTGGCCATTCTGAAAATTACATTTCATACTTGCTCAGCTGCTCTTCCATCAACAAAATTGTTCCGAAACAGTCACAGTGCTAGCGTTCACTCCATTCCCAGTCAAACAGATTGACATCGATTGATGTTATGCTGCATTCAATATTTCCGGATGTCATTTGCCAATTCACAGGTCATTTTCAAAAGTATCGTCTGAGTGTTTGCTCAGCTGGCGCTTCATCTGCCCTTTGTCGATAAAACAACCAGCGAGCGTGTTGAGTTTTAAATAATCTTTCTTAGAAGGAAAGCAGAATTTCAATTAGTAGCAGCCTATGAACGGCAAGAGAGTGAAGAACGACAGAAGAGGCAGCAGAGATGAGATAGACGATAAGCAAGCGATGAGGAAACTATGGACACGGAGAATTGGACAAGTGATTGTACTTGGTGTCCAGTTTCGTGCTCTGTGTATGTGTTGTTTTCGCTTGGCCTCACGTTTTTGTTGCATAGCTTTTGAGTGTTGTTGAGCTGCTTGGTTTGTATTGTTTGGCAGGTTTTGTTGTGTTGGCTGTTTGTGCTATTTGGTTTGTTTGTTTACGGCTTGTATCGCAGTGTGCTGTCAGTGTCGTGCACGTCTTGCGGAAGTGGTCTGTCATTGTTTGTATTGTGGAATTGGTGTGGCGCCACAGTGATGGGCGCGTGTTGTTCCTTGGGCTTGCTGTGTGCTCCAAGGGACAGTGATTTGGACTGGGGTTCGGCAATGTGCGCCCAGGGGGAAGTGTTGACCGGGTTGGCTGTGTGCGCCCGTGTGTTTTGACTGGGTTTCGGCTGTGTGCGCCCAGGGAGAAGTTTGGTCGGGCTTTGGCTGTGTGCGCCCGAGGGGAAAATGTTGGACCTGGTTTTGGCTGTGTGCACCCGTGTCGCTGTGTTGTTTTGGCCCGCCTCGAATGGTGTGGCGCGTTTGTTGTCTTGTTGTTGCTGCTGGTGATCGGCTAATTAGGTTTTTGGGATTGGTTCATTTCATATATGGCACACGGTGAGGGACGGAGAATGTGAAGCTGGTGAGGGACCCACAGAGGTGAATCCATATCGAGAGCAAGGGACGTCAGGCGTAACAAGGCATGATATTTGTACCATGAACGAAAAATGTGGCCGTAGTGCTACAACTCCTTTCATATAATGTACTTCCATATTTTTGGGCACAGAACATGAACATGGATTAAGTGCTTTAGAACCTGCCATACTTCTTCTACTTTTCTTGGTAAGCAACAGTGTTTGGATTGTTCATTCAGTCGGAAAGCGACCAATCAGTGTTGTACTTTGCTTTGACATCACTCTGAGTCAAATATGGCATCAAACAAGGCTGTTTTGCACTCCAGTAAATTAGCAACAGTAACCAACCAACCAACAAACAAACAAACTAAAAAGCAAGGGCTTCAATGGCTCAGTCGTTGTCTCTCATTGATGTGATGTGGAATATCAGCTGTTATTGATATATCAATGTCCTACTGAAAGCAATCATGATATCTGTCGCAGCATCTCACCTCGGTTGTTGAACATAATTCCAGCAATTCATCATCTTGGATAGAGCTAAAACAAAGAATAACATCAGATTTTCCCAGGTCTACATCCATCAATTCCTCTTCTTCGTCCAACATCAATTCCCTCTCACGGGATCTTGATCTTGAACTACTGCTCGTGCTTTCCATTCTCCTTTCGTACTTGTAATCATCAAAACTGTCATCATTCCTATCAATCAGACATGGTGACATTATAGTTGACGGAAATATCAAGATTGTGTTCCTGTGATTGACAACAGTTATAGATTGGTAACAATCAGAAATTGAGATCATTTTGAACAGATCGTCCAACACATACATGAAACTGAATCCCGTAGTTTAAAGTTAAAAACTAAACTTAACTATCAAAAGCAATCATTTCATTTCAGTGAGTTTTTACTTTCAAAGTTTTTATTTACGATTACTCTGCATCTTATATTATGATGGCTAAACAATTATTAATGTCCCTCGCTCTTAGTAATGATCAATTTGCTTGCAGTGGATTGCGTTGAGAATTGAAATGTCTTTGAGCTGCAAAACGTACCTGAAATCAGTTTCAGCAGCTGCTTTGTCAACTCAAAAGTACCTCGCAAAATTAGTTACTCGTCGTTTGAATGGAAAATAAGTAGTTACCGCTAGACATTCCTTAAGACTGATGACATTATTGCAAAGGTAACAAAACGATAACAAATTATCAAATTAATGTTGCAACTCATAACAAAACTATCAATATTTCTTAATCCTATAAGAGGCTGCTGTTCAATCAGCTGATGAGAATGAGCGATCTTCTGCTCCAAATGTTCTTGCCCGCGGATGGATTTATCATCAGATCAAATCACTTGAAGCTATCACTGTGGATTATGAATGATTCCCCGTGCTCGCTTGATGGTGATCGATCATTACATATTGAGTAATATTTCCAGCATTAATCAATCAAGGCATGAACGCTAGACAAGTTAGTTGTCATGGACACTGGTGAGGAAGAGAATGTTGAATTACATTGAGCTGCCTTCGCTTGACACATCATCATGGAAACTTCCTGACCAGTCATCAGTGTCACTGCTTTCACTTTCAGACTCCGTTGTCATGGCATTGTCGTCTGTGAATTGATTAGACAATTGTCACAGCATAAAATTTCTTCGCATTATAACAACGTCAAGCATGTGCTGTTACCACTACCTCATGCTGCGAAGATTGGAGTTGCAAAAAGCAACCCATCACACATTGTAACATTGAACAGCAGTGTACCAGCTGCTCACAATAAACTTACTATTAACAGCATATAGCAATTCTTAATTAAAGAGCTCATAAACCCAAAAACTTTTATTCCAGATATCGGGGCAATCAACGTTGAAAGTTACAAATATCATTGAAATTTTTAGTTTTGAGATCTCCTTCTATTTTTCATGATTTATTGAAAATCAGACCTCGCTGAATGCTAAAGGGCTGGGTCAAGGACGCGAGGCGTCTTGTCTTAAAAAATGACACCTGTATGCAATTGGAGGTGTACTTGAGATCATTGCAGAGAAAGAGATGCGACAGGAAACAGATCTATTAATATCGATTTTGTCAGTAAACATTTTCCTTTCCTTTGATTTTACAACGAGAAACACGCATGGAACAAGGACATCGAAACCATTACACTGCGTTGCGAGAAACAGCTATGCTGACGAACAGGAACAGATAAATGCATTCAGTAAAATAATCACAACAGGACCCATTTTCAAATCAATGATGAAGCAATAGGAAACCCTAGCTGAATGCTTGTCAAGCAATCGGAGTGAATGTAGGGCTTACAAACGTTAGACATCAATATGCGAGCTGCAAACAATGTCCAATACATTAAAATCACACCAAACCGTTCAAACTTCACCGACGAAGTTGTCGTGGAAAGCTGCAAGAAGGCTGGACTGGTGTGGTGGCATTCCCTTTCTCACGCATTGAACAGCATCGTAAAGTTATAGTTTATTCATGCAAAGTCCAGACAAGGAGAATCTTGATCGAACTTGGATTAAGACCAACTCGCAAGTCGCAACAGAGCATTCACGGAACTTATCGAAGATGGAAACAAGTTGCGAGCACACAACAAAGGCTGGCAATGATTTCATTTGCATCCTCCGTATTTGAAAACCCAATCTTAGACCAGCTATATCCAAGCAAGAAAAACAGTCGTAGTACTGTCGCATTTGAAATTCCCTGTTCGAAGACGGTGCAAATATTGTCGCTGTCAGAGTCAACCACTCAGACTCAACCTTGCACTGAACAAATTTTAATCTCAGTTGACAAAGTTGCCTGCTCGAGCAACACGAGCATGAATGTCACAGCCTGATTTGTTCAAGCCCTGAAAGCAAAATCACAAGTGAAATGTTCATCTCTCCGACTGTTGTCATTCAAAGTCAACACTAAACTTTCCAGCCGCAAGAGGATGCGAAAAATCTCTCAACGCCAACGTTGTGTGTCCCTGCTGAGCTTCATCACCTCTAGTCACTCGCAGGATCAACGCGTCTGCAAGAAATTTTAGCATTTTCAACTTTGGAAATTTATGAAAAATACAATTCCTTGTCTAAAATTTTTCCAAGAATTCAAATACAAGTGTCTTCTTATGGCCGGTAAAGTCGCTTAGAATTTCAAAGCGAAAATTCGGAGAACTGACCGCACGACGAAATTGTTTAGACATGCCAGTCATCTCATCTCTCGTGACACGACATCTCGCGTCCCTTAAGTGACGTCAATTAAGGTAGATCCAGATCGTTTTTGGCAACGCGAGGAAATATCGCATTCGCGGTCAAATCCTGCAAACGCGATTTTGCGATAAATGCAATTAAAAAAGATAGGATTGAGCGATTTGAAAAATTAAAAGGGATTCTTTACTACGAAGACTAGCTCTATCAATACAACCAATAAAAGTTCTGGGGTTTATGAGCACTTTAAACAGTTGGTAGCAGAATAAGCAGAAAGCGTGGAAGAAATCAAGCCATCAGATGGGCTAGCAATGGTAAGCCATAACAATTAAGCAGCCACAAGCAGGACATATTTGCATCATAACTATTGAGCAGATATGCTGAGGGTTTTGGCGGTTAGCCATTTCTGGTTTGCATTGCATGGCTCTTACACACACATGTTGACGCCTTACGCCATGAATGGCTCTTCTCAGCGGTCACGTCTTCTACTACTACGTAGCACCATCTGACTGCGACGCGTTGCGCTAGGCATGGGTTGTCGGTTGGTTGCGGCGTCGATGATGTCCTCGGCCGTGGACCCAGTGTGACGTCGCAGGCCATCCAACCATCGCAGTCTTGGTCTCCCCGGGGGGCGTCGGCTACCCTCAGGAAGACCACTGATCAGGGTCTGGTTGGCAGTGTGGCGTTGGAAGTGGCCGAGCCATGTGTACTGCTGTTTCATCAGACCTTCTGTTGTGAGGCACCAGCGTTTATCGATTCTTCTCACAAGCTCATCGTTGGAGATGAAGTCATCCCATTTGATGCCAAGTACTTAATGGATTATGGCACATCCACCTTCAGTACAAAAGAAACACTGAGGCAGTGTGCACTGCTCACCCATCTCTTCTTCAATAGGCTCACTCCAATGTAATGCATCAACCTAGCAAGAAGAACGATCGAGCAAACATGATGTGTCAAATGACATCAAATGGATCATCATCCAATCACTATGACACACACCCCTACCGATGACACTTTCTCTTGCTCTTGCGCAAATGATGACGTAAAGGACATGTACGGCAGAATATCAACAGATTCTGCATCAACCAAATCATCCATTTCTGGAATAATATTGCTCAGTTCTTCATCCTAAAAGAAATGATGACACATCGACAATAAATCAATCATAGATCAAAATATATCGTACATCTTGCATTATGCGGACGTGGATAGGTCTGCTTAATTTACTATCTGTCACGGTCACCGTTAAATACTTGAAAGTGCTGAGCGAGGCTTTCCAGTTGGCAGTGGCCAAAATGGATGGTTTTAATATCTCCAAAAGAACATTCATCAAGTGGTCAGTGTGACCAGACAATGCATGCTCATTTTCTTTCAATTTCTTTCTTGCTGTACTGCGTATTGAGCGCTTCTTAGTAACATCACTTACTCTGGGTCTGTCGACATTTGAAGGGGATATAATTAAGTTTCCTACATCTCAAGTGGAGTGAACATTGTGCAAGGAAAGCAGGATGTTCCTTCTTTCAATCTTACATAATTATGTCAAGCTAGTACACCCCTTGCAATGTCAGGTATCCATCTAATTTCCAATTCTCTCTTCAGTCCATTCTCTGATCAGTACACAGTCAGCAAAATCATTCAAAAAATTCCATTGAATACGGTCAATGATTCTGCTGCTACCATAAGCGTAGCGTTGATCACTATCATTGTACATCAGCACAGATTGCCAACGGCACCAATGAAACAATACAAACACCTGCATTTCAGCATTTGCAACGGAATGGTTACCATGGCAATGATAAACTTGCCTTGTCCCTGTGTTCCACTGCAACGAAACTGGTGAATTGGGTCACAATAGAGTGGGCAATGCTCAAAGCGATCACTTTGTCCTTAAGTGTTCGTTTTCTTGCCTACAAAAATAGAAGCCAAATGATGGCAACAGGTCCTTGAGTGATTGACAGTTAAGTAGCTCTAGACAAATGTGACAGATGGTTGATCCTATTAAAGACAGAGCAGCTAGAGTATCCCAGCCATACCTCATGCTTCATTCTATCGGCATCAAGGCTTCCCTCTTCCCAATCGTGGATAACGGCTTTGGCAGCAAGACGGTGCAAGACCTGAACAGAAAGCAGAACAGTAACAACACATTCACAAGTGTTCACAGTGAATCAACTATCACAGTATTGCCACTACTAACACAGCAATTGGATTCCTTCAACATGAAAATAAGAAATATGCGACTACAAGGTAATTAATGATGGTGATGTATGTGGGATGACGCACCTGACCCGTGGTCTTGTTCAGGTCAGTTGTTGACACGATTGTTGACATTTCTCGTCCATCTATCTCTGCAGTCAGTTCCGCCTGCACATAGAAGCAGTACTTCTGTTAAGAAGCTAGATAACTAGAACGAATCAGCATAATCAGAAAAAATGCACTGTTTGTACTGCATAGTATGGCCAGTGTACTATTTGTCATCGTCAGAGTGCCAATCTCGTATTCTCGGAAACAATGTATAAGTGGGCAATTACATACATTAGCATACATTCCAGAATATCCTGTGGCATTACCACAAAATTAAAAAGATGTACAATTTGTGAATTTGCTAGTGTGAACTGTGAGACTGCTGCCAGCAAATGCTAAGTGATGCATGTTAAGACCCTGTTTGATCTTCACAAGCACTGGGATGGCAATCAAGTTATGAAATGAGGCTGAAATTGAGACATCAATGGCCGACATATATAATGCAAATACCCACTCACCATGTTGCAGTAAGGTACAAAGCCATAAATCACTTGCCGGTGGCCATCAAATAGTGACTGAATAGTAGAAGGAGCCTGCAACAACAACAACTGAACACCCTGAAGAATGTGAAACTCAAATGGCAACTACGAAACAATAAATGACAGTTAATTGTAAACACAAAACTGAAGTGTGCGTCTGTGTGTGCAATTTCTTTGCTTTCATATTTAAAATGAGCAGCGATTTTTGTGTACATCAGATAAAAGAAGAATTGAAATAAATTTAAAGAACGGAATGTCCATATTAGCAAAGGAAAGTTGATTCTATTTGAGGTGACTCCATTTACAGATTGTTATGTCCTGTTTTCTTTTGCATAATTAGTTTACTGTCCTGTTTTATGTGATCCCAATGGCATGGAAATAGAATAAAACATACGGTCGTATAAATATATTCTGCTGCAATACCAAAGCTGATTAAACTACTATCAATGCTGTCAGAAAAATAGTAGACATACCTGAAGGTGGTCTTTTTCGTCATGGTCGTGAGTGCGCCACTTCACCTTCACTGACGTCAGCGCCGGCTGAGAGGCGTCTTTCATCTGACTGTTCAGCTGCAACATGACATCAGGCAAAACAGGTCGTAATCATTAGCAAATTTAGTGCTCTATAAAACAGTCTATTTTCAATGCTGGTGCATCTGTTGGTAGCAAATACCTCTAAAGCTAACTAAAAAAAAAACGATTTTCTTGAACTTGGATGTGAGCGAATACTGTTTCTTTGACAAGGCTGGCTGCTATTGACATATAATTTCAACCAGATTTATTTAGGTGAGGTTAGACTCATATCATAGTGCTGGCGTGTGATGAGGCTGTCATTGAGGCTAGTCTCATTGTGGCACAACTGGAGAGGTGTGTCATTAAACAATAGACAATGCGTTCTTGTACAGACGGCAAAGAAGATGATTACAGGATGACACAGCTACATATTTTTACAATCATGTGACTATACAATGACGACATCAAGTTCACATTGACCACGCATCGACCACTACAGTGACAGGTTTGCTATCTCAACGACTGTCATTCGCGGATAAAATCCCTTGCGTCCCATCCATATTTATTGTGGTGCAAAGTCTAGTGTTGCGTGTGACTTGCAGCATTTCACAAATTCTGGTAAAGCAAATGTTCCAGGATCTCTCACGCAGTAGCAATGGCAAGGAGCTGCTGCTCACACCCCACCATCAAGGCCATGTGCGTGGCAATGAGATTGGTAGCAAGAATGCATTGCCTGATGACACACCATACCTACTGTGCCACAATGAGACCAGCCTCCATTACAACCCTATCGCAGTTAGCACTATGGTGTGAGTAACCTCACCTAAATTACATTTACCTACATTAAGCAGCTCCCACCAAACCAAGCCCAATGCCAAACCAACTCATCTATGATGTTGAGTTTAAGTGTATTTTCCTGCTTTTTGCTACAGCTTGCCACATGTTCGAAATTAGAATACTGATTTTGTTACTTGGTTTATGATATGTTCACTTAAAAAAGAAAATTTATTGAAAATGACAAACCAATAACCCCATGTTGTTACAAATTATTGTATAGAAGGATTACCACATGGATTTTATTGTTAGATTGATTTTTCAAGCATTTGGGAATTGGACTCAGGAAACCTTAACAAAATTGCCTGCAACTTATTACTTAGTGTACTTCACACCCATATTGATTAATGTAACACTGTTGACAACAGAAAAGGCATAGCAACATGTTCCAACCTTCTCTTTCCAGGCTGATTTAGCCTTGACATCATAAAATGAATACGTTCCCTTTCCAACTTGAGCCAGTGTACGCATGAAGTGCTTGTTTGCACATGAACTGAACACAAAAAAACAAACATCAGTGATTCGAAGATCGTAAAACATTCTTCACAGTAACACAGGTTGGAACATAGACGAGCAAAAGGACCCGTGATTGAATATCACACATGCTGATCACGTACAAACACCCGCAGCAAGGCTTAGCATCTCTCTGTTAGCACGACCTCAAGACTGACAGAAGTAAAGAACGGAATGTGAGGCCACCTCTATGCAATTCTCATAACGTCAAACATGCAAGGTCATGCACCAGCACGCACTTAACAAAACACCAGCTGTGTTCCTTTGATTTGTTGCCTATGAATCTTCCAGCAATTTACGTTTTTGCTACATGCAGTCTGCAAGTGTTTATTTCAACCACACATACCATCAGACTCAGTAAGGATTTTCAAAACAAGACAAGCCATTGTCTCGCGTGGCATCACTATAGCAACAGAAGCCAACACCAAATATCATCAGAATGCTAAACAATTAATTTCAACAGCAGTTACCTGATGCCCAAGGTGAACACCCGGAGGGAATTGGAGAATCCTTTAACAAGTGACAAAGCTGGAGACTCATCACCTGCAAAACCATCTGAGATTAGGAACACGTTCTTGTGAACTGATGTACTGCCGCCACACAGCAAACTGATGTGGTATAGAACCCTCCAAAGATTTGTGCTCCCACAATGAGCGTCTCTTGCCTGCAAAGCAAGCAAACAAATGCAGTCCACTTGACGGCTCATCAAACATAATCATTCCAGCGCTGCTGCCCTTCCATGACAGGAGTACCAGCTAATTCAACAGAAGTAAATCCATACTTGATTTATAAAAATGTGTTATGTCACCCCATAATCACTGTACTCATCATCCAACACTATGAATCCAAAACCATGTGAAAACCATGTGAAAACCATGTGAAAACCATGTGAAATGGGAAGCACCATGCGAAAAACCATGTGAAATTTCAAACACCATGTGAAAAACCATGTGAAAAACGTGTGAATTAGAAAACAGTGTGAAAAACCATGTGAAAAGGGCACTTTTCACATGGTTTTTCACATGATTTTCACATGGATTTCACATGGTATCAGTTCATAGTGCAAGTTACAAAAAGGTATCACTGAACAACAGAAGTGCAGAAATGGCTTTTTCTGTTTATTTCAATGTGCATCTATATAATAAATACAACAGACAAACAAATACATACCGACAGGAAATCTTTGATGAGAGCCTTTGCATTCTTCGAGCACTTCTGCGCAGAAGGGAAGGCAGCCTCGAACCCTGAAACAAGATGCAGCGTTGCATTGAGGCTTCCAAATTCAACGTCCAGCAAAGATGATGGATAATGATGGCTAAGATAAGCCTACCTGTTCCAAAGGTAAAGACATTAAACTTGTAGTTGTCTGGAATGCTGTTGATTGACAAAAGCAACAGTTTCTTGGCATCGGCAGCAGAGTCCTACAGAATACCCACAGAAAGGGAAAAGGCAACGTGTTAATAAGCTTCAGAAATGAATGAGCTGAGGTGGATGTAGCACTTCCAAAGTAGCCCACTACAATAGAGATCACTTTTCACGGTAGCTTGTATGTGCTCAATACTCTTACAGTGAGTAATTAAAGTCCTAGCAGCAAACTATCATCTCATTATAATCATGGTCAGCCTGGTTTATCCGACTGACGTGCCTACCTTCATTGAATTAGACAAATCAAGAACAAAGATGATTTCAGTGTTTGGATTTGATTTTGACGCAAACTGAGGATAAAACGTCAGCATAGCGGCCTGCAGCAGAAGGATAAATATTTCGTTTTGTTAAGATGGCGTAAGTAAGGCAAAGATCACATATATGTAGCTACTGTTGAGAAGCAAATTAAGGATTGAGATGAAACACCTGACTGTCTTGGTTCCTTGGATGCTGCTCAACCCACATTCGAGGCACGTGAATCTCAGCCAGGCCAATCAGGAGACGAAATGATTCCTGCAGTTGGTTTCCATCTGCCAGTTCCAGGACGGCTTTGGTGTCAGTTTGCTAAGATGGAAATCAGAGGAACAAAGCCAGTGACATCTGCACTTAATCACAGGCAATACCTTGTCATGGTTTCGAGTGGTTTATTCCCCTGTGACATATGTAAGACCTGTTACCTTGACTTGGATAGGGTGAGTTGGTGACCTCAGGGCTTTGATGGCAAATGGCATTTCAATTGCAACTTGCACCGAAAACGGCCTACAATGAAGCATCTCAGTGATGGACAGCAAGATATTACAACATACAAGGACTGTCAATCTACAGCAGACAAGCTTACCGATCAAGTGAGGTAACATCGACTTGTTTGACTGAATCCTACCAATAGAGCGGGAAGAATTAAACAATTGCAACAAACACAACTGCCAGGGGTAGGCATATGTGATGGTAGCGCGTTGGTCACCTGGGTTTGTTTAACAAGTGCCTGGTCTTGTTGCCATGGTGCAAGGGAGGCGGGCAGCACAAAATTGATCTCTCCCTCTTCAACCGCCAACTCAGCAACATATGTGATCTTAATCAGCACTTTAGCCATTGGTGGCAGATTTCCAACACTGACAGTGAAGACATCCTGCACAAAACACCAGATTTAGATAAATTAAGAAGATGACTAGCCTCTTTCTCATCCTGCACATGTTCAGGAGAGTTGATCAATAATAAGTTGCTTACGGGTTTTTCTTGGTCCATGAGATAGGCGCCATGCCCTTGGCTGATGGCCTCTTTGTATTCCCTGTGAGCTTGCTCTTTCTCTTTGACCTCACCAATGATATGCTTCCCGTTGATAAATGCTTCAAAGCCACAAACTGCAGAGGACCAAATTAAAATAAATCAATGCACAATCATTATGCATATCTGAAACTGCAAAATGTTCACGCTCAAGCCGTTGTGTCTCTCTGCCTTCTGGTAGTGGTAGCACAGTATAAAATGGGTTCTGATAATCTGTGAGCTACAACATTGTGTAAAATGATTATCAAAATCATCGACTAATAAATTGGAATTAAGAGAAACTATTGATAATTATTAGAAATAAATTGGCTTGATTAGAATAAATTATGACCGAGACTAACCTGCAGCCAGGTCATCCAAAGGGAAGACGTATTTTGCTTCAATTGCAGCATGGCTCTGGTTGAAGTACTGCTGAAGAACAACGACCTGAATAGCAACAACAACAACAGCAAACGCAAGACAATTAAATTATACTAGCAAGGCAATGCGTTTGTCGTGATGACAGCTGATTGCAGTGGGCACCAAACCTCTGCTGCCAAGTCTACAAGTTTTGCACGAATGTGAACAGCTTCTAATGGTATGGCAACACTGTCACCAGATTGAAGGCCAGGCGTAACATCATCAAGTGGGTTTCCAAGGCAACTAATGGCAGCAGCATCACTCCAGTCAACATCAGCTGCAGGAACCAGAACAAACATGGTAGGCAAACAAGAATAGTTTCCAACAATTCAGATGCAGAAAAGATGTAGCAGCAGAAGGAGACTCACCAGAGCATGAAGCATCTGAGACAAATCCCTCGTCTTCTGAAACAACGACATCTTGCATCACGCTGATGTGATCTGACTTTGTAACAAACTCCACCAAGTATCTGTCAAAGACACGTAACATGGATAGCCTTCCAGGTGAGTTCTTAGTTACATTTATCCAGTGTGCAGTTGAAAACATAACAAATAACACAATCCGCCCTTCAGCAACACAGTTGCTTTTGAGACATACGAAACTCACTTGAGGCGCTGCTGTCTTGTGTCGTAAACAACATATTCCTCATTCTGAAAGCAATCAAAGCACTTGCTACAGTGCTCCTTTAAAATTCAATGTTGTACTCAGGCCACCACATACAAGCACAAACATCAGTAGCTCAGAGTTGTGATTGCAAAATCTCAGCACAGTCAATTATATGCATCAGATATGCTTGACTGTCAAATCCTGTGCAAGCTGTTAATGATAAAAATAATTTCATGATGATATTTAAGAGCGTGTCTGGTCAGTCATAGGATTGGGAAAGTGGCAGGATGAATGTAAACAACAGTTTAGCATCTGCAGTTAAATATTAGCAAACTGCTGCACACATCTCTAACTGGTCGGCCAGCCGTCATCATTTAAAGCCAATGGTCCATGCCCTTTTCCCTTGGGATGTCTTGTATTCCTTTCCCCATCTGCTTGGCATTCCCATTAGGCATCCAACATCACAGGAGGGTGGGAGGAGAGGGGAGACCGGTGCATTGTCACATGTCTCCAACTGACAAAGGGCTGACATCAAGCATATTACGGTCGATACATACCACAAAGACAACATGGCAGCTTACGATTTGCTAAATTGAAGGTGTCTTAAATTAATTACTAACCTGGAATACTGAGGCCTGCTGTGCATTGTCTTTTACTCCACATGTGCTTTGATAACCATCTGGCGCTGACGTCAAGGCTTCGTCTACAACTCTGTAAGTCTAAAGTGAACATCAATATGTAAACTAATGTCGACCATGAAAACATCCACAGGATAAGAAATAAAAAGGAGGCTTATAACTGCCATCTCTACCTTTGTTTCACCAAGAGCAACTTCATTGACTAACATGAAACGGCTCCCTTTGATTGAAGAAGGATTGGCATACTTCAAACTATAGCTGCAATGACACAATTGAACAGTAACCTACAGCTACGATGGACGAGGAGGATGAATACATTTAACAGCATGGAAAGAAACACCGCTATATATAGCTAGCTGATGACAGTTACCTTGGTGAGCTGGCAAAATAAATGCCAGAGCCCAACATGCCAGCATCACTTCGCACGCCACCAAAGTCATCCACAACGATCTTTGGCAATAAGAGACCTCTGAGAAACATCAAATATTCTATAAACATGACAGCCAGTAATAACGCCTCTATCAGAACATGATGAACTGCAATCGCATATATGACTGTGTTGATGATTTAAATCATGATCGGAAACATAATATCACAACAGAGAAACAGTGATGGGATCAATGGTGATTGCAAGATAGTCGAAAAGTGGCAGATTCCGCATTAAAAGCACTGGAACGTGTCTATACCAGACCTTGATATGGACATGCATTTCATAAACTGCAAATAACTGCATACAATGCCACACATCAACCCTGTCTGCATCAAGACAACGATTTATACATACCTCGACAATATCCCAACAAAATTCTTTGCCTAAAAGACAGAATCAATTGGTCATCAAATGACACGATAAACATCACTTTTCATATATTATCAGTGGCCAGAATCGTCAATTTTCTCTGCTCACTTGTGAAGCGTGGAACAACAGTTTTCTGTTTGGAATATGTTGTAGAAAGGACTCTGTCTCAACAAATCGTTCTACAGCAAAGATGTTTAAAATTTTGATTTCTTGGTCCAAGTCCAACCTGGAAATAAAATGCAGTCAATCGAAAGGGACCTTCAAATAAACACTGGTAGTCGGATTATTCTGTTTCATTCAAGCATCTAATTACCCGTTCAGTTTGTAAGCATCTTCAATGTGCTGCCTGACTACTGCATGGCCTTCGCTGCCGTCTTCTTTGTGCTGGATGCTGCATCGAAGAGCCTTATATTTGGCATGAAGACTCCCATCAGTAGAACTTCCCATGGCTTCACTGACGCTTATGAAGTCTCTAACAAGCTGAAATGCACAAGACAACAATAGACAAAAGATGCAAATGACCAGTAATTAATTCGCCACATGGTAAACGATAGTCCACATGTCGTATCAAATGTCAATGCGGCTAGATTGCACTAACATCAAAACATTTGCATTGCTTCGTACCTGGCACAGATCTCGTTTCACGGAGAGCACCTTTCGCGTACAAATGACATCTCTGACCCTATGGGGAATCAGCTTGTAGAACTCTGCTGTGAGTTCTTGCACAACCAACGTATCGTCTGACGTATTCATGGATCTTTTAATGAGCAGCAAGATGCTTTCAGCCTTGTCAATATCATCCAATTTGATGTTGCTTACTTCAACAGAGAGCACATCTGTGAGGTTCCCTAACGCCTCATCCCACATGTGTGTCACGAGTTCAGCTACAGCTGCGTCACGTAGATGTAGAGAGGCATTTGGCTGCAAGTCGTTCATGAGCTGATGCAAGATACAAGAATAAAATAGAGATTGGAAATTTGGAACAACAACGATGCTACCACATACTACCACATACTACAGATGGACCAATGGCTATGCTTTAACAATTGTCAATCAATGCATTGGCGCCCACCAGCGTCATAATAACTTCACCATAGTTGTTGCGCGTCATTTTACAGCTGAATAATGATTACAAAACGTTACAGATCTATGCTCTATTGTTTTTCAAGAAAACAAACGCATTAACAACAGCTGGCTTGAGAGAGCAAGACATATTTATGATGTCAAGATCGGATGTGACATGGCGGAGCAGGACGATTAAGGGATCATTTTAACCAGAGATAAACATTTTCATTTCCTGTTCAAGTTTCTGTTTTGACTCCTAAACGATCAGTGCCAACATCAAAATATTTGTTTGAATTGATGATTAATTGTTTGGAATTAATCCACTGTACAAAAGAAAATCGATGCATTATGCCTACCTCTACTGCATGCAAATATCTCCATCAACGAATTTAATTAATCAACATTTCAATAATGATTTATGAGCTCAAAGTGCAACATTATTGAAAATACTCAGATCTCAGATACAACACATTGGAACTAAAAGGGTAAAGAAATAGACTAGTATCATCAACATTGATTGGCTTATTCTCATCAGTCTAAAGCCCGGGGCAAACGATGCAACATTTGCATGCAACATCGCCCAACAATTGTTGGGCGCGAAATTTGAATGTTGTGAGGGGGTGGCTAAACGTGGACGCAACATCGTCACCAACACTATTGTTTGGAGCTTTGCGTTTGCCCAAATTGTCTAGCGCTCGGAGCAATGCAGCTATTTCGGAGTCCTCGTCTTCCTATGGTTCCGTAGTTGTGCTATCACCAAAGCCATCATCAATGAAACAGTACTCTTGGACTTCAGCATGCTCCATTTTCTGCTGGAAACAATTTATTTCAAGTGCGCTGGCCATAAACGTAATTTTCTTCTATTTATTTGTTTATTTGCACTGGGCTGCTGACCTGGAGGCACACAACAGCACACCACGTGCGTTAGTTTATCATACTGCGCCTGCGTAGACGATGTCGTGCGTCATTAAAAGGTGCTAGTCTCGTAAAAATTCCTCTACTTCCGTCCAACATCGAAAATGTTTTTGATCTGAATCAAAAACAGCGCAACAACGTCCAACAAGTCCCAACACCATACAACACCGTCCAACACGGTGGCTAAACGACGCAACATTTCGCGCCCAACAATTGTTGGATGATGTTGGGTGCAAATGTTGCGTCGTTTGCTCCGGGCTTAACCATCGTATCACCATCCTTATATCTGAAGGTAGACGTAATCGAATGATCTAAAGTGGTTTGCAATGCAACATTGACAAACCTGCTTCAGTTCACGGGAGCCAGGAAAACCATGGACAAGCTCAGGGTCATTGATACGTAGAAGTTCATTTGATCTGCTGAGGGATTTATGCCATTCAGCATACACATCTTCAGCATCTTGAGGTGTAGTGATAACCCTACATTCTTCTTTTATGACATTCCAAATCTATGAAAGAAACACAGCAATTTCCAGAAACAATTACTGTGCTGCTGTCATACAACTGCAACTTTATACACAAATGAAAGCACCAAATTACAGCATACTAGGTTAGAAGATTGTTTTCCATAAAATGATGCCCTCGATGTGAATGAATGCAAACTGTAACAAGAAAGCTTTGCATGGCAGCAAACCATACAATTGCAAACTAGCAACAGTTTTATTTCGGTGAAATGAAGCAAGCACTTTACATTAGACGTGATCGATAGAGGTGACGTGTATGTTCATGCGGTGGTCCTTTGGAATTGACAACAGTCCACTCTGCTCGAGAGGGAAGTCGTGTTTTGGTCTGATTGAATCAATACCGGTAATCCAGATTTAAAACAGAAATCAACACAAGTGCGATGGTTCAAATGAATGCAAACGTATAATCTAACAGTTTCACATGACGCACGAATCTGTCGACAGTCAGCATCATCGAGAACAAGGAACAACCAAAAATGTCCGCAAGGAGGTTTCAGTTTACGAGAGAATGACAGCATTACAATAACGTAATAAGTAACACTAGAAGCAAACACATAAAGGTGTGAGCCATCTTTTGGACGATGCAAACCATTAACCGTAGCAATCATCATAACTATATTTGATGATTATGTCACTCGGTTTGCTTGAGTGCCTGGCTGTTATGACTTTTGAATCAGGAAGGCCTCAAGAAAGGAAATTGGGTTTACAGCCGTGTAACACCTTTGCTTACAATCATTCCGCCTGTGAAATTCAACGCCTCGCAAACTGCTTGCTTCAAAATTTTGGGCAAGGATTATGGATGCGAAGCTGAGGGAGAAATTACTCTACAGCCGCATTGTGTTGGCAAAAACTCTCTCAAGAGCAAAGACTTGTTGCTTGAGAAATGACTTGATGGATTTGTCAGGACACATTCTGTCTGAAATGTCTGCTTCACAAAGGTTTAAAGGGCCTGTTGGGACAAAAATGCCAAATGGAAATGCATGGTAGAGATTGATTCTTTCAAAGGAACTTGACAAGCTGATGTTTTGATTTGTCTATGCTTTGTTCTGCATGGTTGGACGTGATAATACTAGGCTATAACCAATGTGTAGGAACTTCCTACTAGGAAGCAAATATGCAAATTGACTGATTTGTTCATTGATTTCTTAAATGTTTATTATACTCCCGTAGCAACAGTGTTATGACAACGTAGGGCAAGTTTGCATAAATGTAACAACACTAACAAGAATGTTAAATGTAAGTATGCCACAAAAGAGCGCGAAAGCAACTCAATATCTCAAGAGAGCTAACGGTATGTTTACCAATATTGACATCTTGTACTGGACATATCGTTTTATAATTCCACTTATAATGTTGTATCATTTGTTACACTTTGTTGTTTTGTTGAATTTTTAGCGTGAATAAAGAAACCGTTTGATCGTTTGAGCGAAGTTGATCTTCTTCGATCATGTGTCTTCACGGGTCTTGCTTAAAGCAGTATCGAAAAGCCAATTAAAATATACAGTATTCAAATATAAATGACTTCTTTCATCCCCTCAGAAGGCGCTCATTGTCTGTGATAGGCAGGTAAGAAATGTCCATTACGGCAGATCTGACTGAACATTCAAGTCTTGAAGTTTAAGGGCAACTGAAGAAAAAAGATGGCTCTTGTCCAGTTCAATAATTAACGTTATATAGTGGATATGCAAGTTGCGTATGTGTCAATTTAAAAAGCAAATTGAGAGATGATGACATACCCCCTTCTTCACATTGACACAACTTTGATGCATGACGCGAAAATGACTGGATGTTTGATCATCCTGCGGCAGCTGCAATTCCAGCACTTCATAGCAATGACCCATCTTGTGAGAACGAATTTGAGACTGAAAAGCAGAACAGTAAATTACAAGACAAATGAAACCTGGTAATCACAGCCTAGCAGTATATATGGCATGGCAATGAGCACAGAAGAGGTAAGTGCATCAAAGTGCTTGGCAACCTTGAACACTGCAAACATGGCTACTTCGATGGAGGAGAAGATGGGCATGTCGCATTCCCCTTTGCCGAACAACCTAGAATCAAACAAAAGAGTACATGTTGATCAGCATCATTACATAACCACTTCACTTTCAAATCCAATCAACAACAACAACAACGAAAAAACACACATCAAAAAGCGTTGAATCAATCAATGAAAATTGCCCAAGTAATATATCATGTTCCGCTTTGCTCTGAAATGATGATAATTTTGTCTAGAAATCTGAGTTCGTATTTTTCAATGGAATGCATGAAAGTCGGCCACAGAAAGATAAAACAGCTCGAGCTGATGCAAAAGAAATCATTACACCAGTAGCTGAAATGCTGAATCTTAAGTACTTGACAACGCTAGTCTAAGTCAATTGCAAACTTTTCATATTTCTAGTACATCTGTCGTTACAATACAATTGACTTTGCCTTTAGTCACGCATTCTTGATTTCCCATATTTCTTTTTCCATGGTTATACAGTATGAAATCCAAGTGAGGCTAAACTCACACCATCTGAAGGCGGCAGCATCTGAGAAAGGGAACCTGTTAATAAACTCCTAATTAAATTACACTACTGGGTGCAATGGCCGTGACTGCCACGCTCCATTGCTTACAATAGATCGATTTCATGTGCACCAAAGGTCGCTTTGAAACCCGTTTAAATGGCATCTGCTGTTGTCATGATGTCACTGTCAGGGTAATCGATTCATCAGATGTTATGCTTTCCACTTTGAGTTGGTGTTCCTGCAGCTGCCAGCAAAGCAGCCAACAACTGATTTCACACTTCAGAAATGGCTTTATTTATTCAAATAATTAAGTATGGCAGGTCAGCTGGTCTCTAAATCTGTGCAAGTCATTTAAAAATAGCAACAATCTCTACGGAATCATCAGAGTCATTTAATCCAGGAAGCACGCGAAGCTCATGCGTTGGATAGGCCCTAATCAATGATTGTTTCCAACATTCAAATGCTCTGTATCTATAGATTGTGCAAAGTGCAGTGATGCGTAAGGTTCAGAATATTTAACAATCTTAACCAAGCCCCTTTTAGGACCTGTAACTTATGAACTGTTGACTCATAATTATACCGCCCTGGAAATCATAATTATAACTTCACATCATAATTTATAATTTTCAACATATACAAACTATTCTCTAATGCGTGAGCTTGACTTTTACAATGTACCAACCCGCAGAAATGGTACAATGTGTTGACCTGAATTGAAATTTGAAAGACCTTGAAAATGCCGTTCACAAAATGGGCAATACTATATTCTGCTGGTCTAGTGCTTTCATCCGCAACTGAGAGCCCAGCAAAAGACCTTTTTAAAACGCTTCATGAATTTGATGAAAGAGTAGCATTAGCTTGCCAACTGTAAGCCTTTCACAATGGAATTGCTCAACATCAACAGCAGGGTTAACATTTTGAATCAAATTTTGAGAACCTGAAGTCAGCCATCTTGCATGGTCTCCTTGTTGCAGTTGTCTTGCTTTCAACTGTACCTGCAAATGTCACAGTACAGAAACAATCACACGATGCAAAGAGGCAAAAATAATGCAGCGCCACTACATTTTTAGAGAGCTGCATATAGGGATTATAGGCTAAGTACAGAGCCAGAACAGAATAATACGTAGGCCATCTAACAAAAGAAGGGAGGTTGCAGGTCAAGAGGGGGTTGCACTTGCACTTACCAGCAGTTATTAGCCCATGCTTCAGCTCTGTTGACTCCTTATCAATTGTTTTCTTTTTAGAAATAGAAGTTCCTGTTTGTGTACGTTCCAACGGCTTCAAAATGAAGTCAGGATAGACAACAGGTATATCATACGTCCGTGCACGCTCACACTTGAACGACTTCTCGGCAACATCTTTGTCTGCAGCAATGACATACGTTGCCTGAAGGAAAAAGATTGGTCAGGAGTTTAATTTTCAATTTAAACTTTTCAAAATGCACTGCGATTATCCTGCATTCATCAGAAGTGTTAGTAATGAGCAATAAGTGCCTTGATTGGCTGACAAGGAAAGGTGCTCAAGCTGGACTTGATCCTAATTGGCTGGCACTGAGATTCTATGAGCAAAATGGAATGTCAGGGGTGTTCCGACGATATTGAACCCCCTCGGAGAACACCACTGGACTTGTATATATTTAGATTAATTACCTAGTAATATGGCTTGTTTTTGGTTTATGTAGATTAGTTTACTTTCATATCTTGCGTGTTGTTATTGAAAACTCAGTTAGTTAGTTGTTGTCCGTCCTGCGTCACGGATAGTTGGATGTATGCTCGTTGTGTTGCTACACACGAAGCATTTGTTGGGATTTATTGGTTTATTGCTGAACTCTGGTGTCGTTTGGTGTATCGGCATTATTGGTTGTTTGGTTCAAAGATAAAATTACACAGTCCTATTAGAGATCGACAGAACAAGGGGTGCTCGACACCTGCTTGCCAATGGATCACCATGCTCGCCAGTGTGCATTTTCTAATCTGTACAATCTAGTTCTACAGCTCTTTTGCAGCATAACATCGCAATATAATGCCATTGCAATGAGCAGAATCAGTTTGGGAGAAATGGTCACCTGAGCGTGCTGACGTCATTTGGAGAAATGTCCTGACGTCAATGGTAAGACAATAGTATGGCGGATTAAAAGACCAGAGAATTTAACTGGTATTTGAGCACCTTTTGCACCTCCCCTGAATCGCACTGGGGGTGTGGGGCAGGTGTGACGTCAGTCTGTTTCGAGCGGAGCGAGCATCAACAACGGGCTACGCCCCACAAACGCGCCTTAATGGAAGAATTGAGCTATATCGAAAGCGGCACTTTCAGATTATTCCAGAACTCTGGCGACGTCTCAGGCCCATTGGGCACCTTCCGGATGCTTGCAGGTGCGAGCTAGAAGTGAGAGTTTTCTACTTTGCGCTTCGGTTTTTAGAATCAATCGAAGAAAGAGAGTGTATGTTTACACTAGACATTACAAAGCAACTCATGATGGTTCGTAAAATGAAAGGCGGTCGTGTATCAAATGGCCGGTACACGATGACGTAATGAGACTCACTTGGCGGTAGATATATAAGGGAGATTGTTGTGCAGATTAACGAGGGTGCGTCTAGCTCAACGGCATAGCAGTGGACCGGCAATCCAAAGGTTGTGGGTTTGATTCCCACGTCGCGCCAGTTTTTCTGTACTTTTCTCAATCTCGGTTTTCAACAACAAGACGACTGGCTCTCTGGAATATAGACTTATTAATTGGGCCTACAGGCTCCCCTCGCATATGTACAAAGACTGGTGGAGTTCCCAGTTCTTTTGGATTCTTTTCTTCCATTGAAATGGCGTCATCCATTGGTCTATTGTTTTGACTCACGGTTGCTAAGCAACCGCTGAGTCTATGTTCATACGTATTATGCTTAATTGCGCATTACGTCATATTTTATTCGGTCCTAACAATTACGTCCTATGCAGTTTGTCTCATCGATAGGTTTGTCTAGCTCGTGTCTGTGGCGAAGGCTAATCACACGATGCAGAAACGAGCTGCGAATATAAAGCATGCTCAACAGAACCAACAGTTGCACGTATGGGTTAGGATGACTCTTCAATCAGCGCTTGTCTGCTGTCAGCCCCCAATTAGTAGGCTAGCTCACCTTGCGAGTGACCATGTACGATATGACTCCACCACCGCCGATGATTGCACTCTTCAGCCGCTGCACCAGCTGACGGTCAGGAGATAAGCCCAGCTCAAGGACGAACTGCATGCCATTATACAAGGCCATGGCAACCATTCAATAAAGGAATAAGGAAGACATCCAACGATAGCCATCCATAACGATCTTTCTTTCCAGTTCCGTCACTTTCACTTTCAATCGGAGCAGCTGAGTCGAGGTTGTTTACTGCGAAGGCCAACTGGAGGCAATCACATGATGGCGGAGGTGGGCGTGGCAGTCGTCGGCGTCCGTCGGCGTCATGTCTGCAAATATCGATGGACCGCTGGTTGCGTGGTGATCATTCAACCGGCGCTTATCATTTATCTCTTCAGCAGGCGGCCGAGTGGCGCTCGAATGACATCCAGCATCATCATCACATGGTGATTGCACATTGCAAAAGAAGGAGGGCAGGCTGATGAGATCTTGAGATAGCCGCAGAAAGACGACGTTCAAGCAACTATCATCGCACAGGTCAGAATTCGCAGGTGAGTGTGTTAGCGTGTGGCTTGACGTGATGTTTTGCCACTTGTAATGTCGGAGAAGTGCCGACTCTGGATATTTATCTAGTTGCTGACCTATTGACATTTTGCGCTCTCTGTCATACCAGTTCTTTTCTTATCTCTTTCGCGCAGTCAAACCTTGAGCCTTTTAATCCTTTCTGCTACACAATTTAGGACGTTGATGGGTGGCATTGCGCCTGATTCGGCTTACAATGGACGCAGAGGTAGCTGGAATCATAGTGGAATGGCTTGCAATGGCTTGCAATGGTAGCTGGAAACAAAACGCCGACATGCTTGAAACATTTCACGATTTGTAGTGCAATATCGTAGATGAACAAAACGGTCGATTTGAGCCA
Source organism: Calvadosia cruxmelitensis (assembly GCA_900245855.1). Taxonomy (NCBI): domain Eukaryota; kingdom Metazoa; phylum Cnidaria; class Staurozoa; order Stauromedusae; family Kishinouyeidae; genus Calvadosia; species Calvadosia cruxmelitensis. The sequence continues at coordinate 23,744 of OFHS01000248.1, forward strand.
CTGACATGTTGTTGAGTGACGTATTCTTGCCGGAGAGGGCAAGGTACGTTATCATTCATTGCCTGCTCAGTGCTCTCCACAAGTCCCGATTCTGGGCTGCCTCGTTGACGTCTCCCAGATTGAGGCCGACGGCGGCCAAGTCCTCATTAAGCTGATTGCTGAAGTGGCGTCGCAGCGCTCCTCCTCGCCTGAAAGGCTCCGTTGGGCGGCTATTGATGACCACTGAAAGTGGCACGTCAGGCCTCCGGAGTGCATGACCAATCAGGGCCAGCCGCCGCCGCCGCAGTGTAACAGATGCGGGGCGAACGCCTGTGAGTTTGTAAAGCTCTTGTGTTGACATTATTTCTGGGTAATGGACGCCAGTCGCAAAACGTAGCATTGCTCGATGTGTCGCGTTGAGTTCATCTTCAAGGGACCTGGTTAATACCCATGCCTCCCCGCCGTAGAAGAGAAGGTTTTCTACACAAGCCGTGAATGCCTTCACCTTTGTGCTATTCACGGCCTCGCAGTTCCACACAGCAGCGAGACGATTCACAGCGGTCCATGCTAATTGCCGTTTTCTCTGGATCGCCGATCTGGTGTCGAAGACAGAGGATCCAAGGTACTGAAAGTCGCTACATTCGGGCGGAGTCACACCTCCGGTTGTAGAGATGGACATCTTCGTTGCATCCCCGACATATAACACTTTCGTTTTGGAGCTGTTGATGCGCAGTCCGACTGTCCTTGAGACGTTCTCCAGTCTCCTGAACTGGCGTTGCGCTGCCGCGGCATCTCCGCTGAGGATCGCACAGTCGTCGGCATATGCTAGAGCCGGTAGTATTACCGCAGGATGACGGCTAGACATTCGACGTTTCACTTGATATGCGTCATGAGCACAAAAAGATATGGCGCGAGGGTGTCGCCCTGTAGCACACCAGACAAGGTCGGGAACCAATTCGTATCACCAGATGCCGTTCGCACGAAAGCTGTAGTGTCAGTGTATAATGACATGATGGTGTCTATGATCCCTTCCGGTATGCCGCAATGTCGCATTATCGTGGGGAGTGACTTTCGACATACTGAGTCAAATGCTTTGGCAAAGTCTACAAAGATTATCACGAGGTTTTTCTTTCGGGACTTGCAGTTGTCGATGCAGATTCTGAGCACAGCGATTTGTTCAACAGTGCCTCGGCCTATTCGAAAACCAGCATAGAGGGCCAAGATGATACCTTCGAGTCTCTCTCTGATGCGACAAAGGATGATGCGATTATAAAGCTTTGCTGCACACACCATTAGGGAGATACCGCGCTGGTTGGTAAGGGCCGTGCTGTTTCCTTGCTTTGGAATGGCCACTATGACTGATTTTCAGAAGTCATCAGGTGGCTGGGCGACTTCACTCATCATTGAATTCATGATCGGTTTGAGGATCTGAATCGATAAAGGAACCAATGAGATCACGTCAGGAGGTATGTTGTCGTATCCACTCGCCTTTCCGCATCTAGTAGCCTTGCATGCGCGTATGATTTCATCATCCGTTATCGCACTGGCTGGAACATCGGTGGCAGGACTGTCAATCAGACCAGGAGGTGGCGGCAGTAATTCATTGGGTGGCTCTGAGTTGAGGAGAGCACTGAAGTAGTTTTCTACATTTTCCAACCTGTCCTTGATAGATTCCGCTGCAACGAAGGATGTGGGCTTCCGTTTCCTGCCTGTCAGCTGATCAATACAGTGCCATACTGCGTTGCTTCGGCCGGCTTCATGGTGACGATTCACCTCTTCCAATGTGGCTGCGATTAACTCAGCTTGCCTGCGTATGTACGTAGCTCGAAGGCGTGCTTCATATAATTGTGCATTTCCGGAGTCAATGCGTTGTGCCTGCTTTAAGAGTCTACGAGCAGCGTCAACTTGTGTGTCTTTGTCCCATAGGCAGACTCCATTCTGAGGTCGTTTCCGTTTGGGTAGAACAGTTGCTGCTGCTGTGTGGATGGCTTGTTTGTAGGCTTCATACCCTTCGCTTTGGCCATAGTGCTGTAGGATGGCGCCAATAAACTTCGCTTTCGTTGGACTCGATTTTAGGGCGCTCCAGAGTGGTACCGGGGATATTTTCTTCCAGCTGGGCCTCCATAGTCGCAGGTTTAACGTCGAAATAATCATTGCATGGTCGGAACGTATGCATGCCGGCCTGATTGTAACTACTTTCCGAACGATTCTCTTCCAGCGGTTGTGCAGGAAGATATAATCGAGGCGTGCCTTGCGTTTGCGTGGTCCGAAAAAGGTGATCAGCTTCCTCTGAGGTTGCCTCATCCAACCATTGCATGCGCGGAGTTCGTGCGAGGCTGCAAAGTCCATCACTGCGTCACGGTGCGCCGACGGACGCGTGGGATTGCCGTGACAGTTTCTAACGACGTTGCCATCAGCGGGGATGTCCGCGTTCATGTCACCGACTACAAGAGTTACATCCCGTGATGCCTTGGTGTTTATCAGTGTACTCAGCATATCGATGCAGGCACGTGTTTCTTGCAGATCGGAGGAGACAGAGGTTGGCAGGTAGCAGTTAATTACGTGCATCCTTGTATTTGTTAATTGGAAGGAAAGGCAGGCTACGCGGTGATTGGGAGTTTCCAAGCTTAGCACAGCTTTTGCTGTCATTGGTGAAAGGAGAAAAGCGATGCCGCCATGACCACCGAAGCGGGCAGACACGAGAACTATCTGCCAGCCAAGATCCAATTGAATGGTCTCATGTTCGGATTGAAGGACCCGTCGATGCTCTTGAATCGCTAGCACGTCTATTTTGAGGTCTTGGGCCATTTTCACGAGTTCACATAGACGTGAGTCGTCGGTAAGAGTGCGGGCGTTGAATGTGGCAATTCTAATGATAGGCGTGGGCGTTTTGGCATGCGTTGAGCTCGCCGCAACGTCAAGGTCCCGGCTGACAGACCGCGGATCCTGCCACTGACATAAACCACTTTAAAGGACAGACTCCTCCTTCGGTATAGTAAAACACTTTAAAAAACATTATACTTTAAATAGGTAAGTTTAATGCCAAATCACGTTGCATTCAATTTATGCACTCCTGCGACCTGCATACGTTTGCATTAGTTTCTGTAGAAATCCAGCTAGAGACGTTTTAAAAGTCAATTATTGAAAATAATTTATTGTGGGCATGCCCCCAGACCCCTCTTGGATTAGCGCATGAGGACAAGTGGGCGTTGAAGTGTTGAAGCTACAGAACCGTGGAAAAGCATTTAAATCAGCTGGTATTGTGTGAATGTATCAATAATCACACCTATGGAATCCCTAACAGATATATTTTAGCCGAACCTATCAAATCAGACATTGGACAATGAGAGTTCTCCTTTGTAGTGGCTGACGCACGTTTTTTGTTATGTAAATATCTATTTCGTAATTAACGTAATCATGTCAACTGTAATAAGTCACCGCGTCAACCTGTAATCAACTCTCTTTCGTTTCTATCTCTCCTTGTGTCAAGACCTAGTTTTGCTGCGTCCGTAACATAGAGCTCTGGCTACTACGGACATAGATCCCTTCGCCATCTCTCCCTGTCACGGCCAGCTTCCTACCAAATATATATATCAAACAACCAACAACCATCGTATTCTAATATCTTCTTAAATGGCACACCTTCCACCATCGTCATTTGCGACTCTTTAAGCTCCATTCCAGCTGATGCCCATCTCCGTCATGTCCTCCCGAAATAGATCACCAAATCTTCTTCGGCCTTCCTCTCCTATCTTCTGGCAGACTAGCACCCATTCCATGACCCAGCTTGTGAGCGTTTTCCTCGGCAGACATAAAACTTGTCCAGCAAACCTCCTCCTCTCTGTCGTCACGATATCATAAAAGTCATCCAGACCAGCCTTCAAATTCATATGCTTTTCACATTGTGCAAATTATTTCACGTGCTTTTCATGCGTTTTTGGATTCATAGTGATTACAGGTCTTTTTGTCGTCAGCAGACTTTGCTTGTCAGCGAATTCAACATGGCACAAAGCAGCAGGATTGGGGACGAACGGCTCGAATGGGCGCATGTGGTGCCATATTCTATGGGCCCGTATTCCATTTTGTCTACCGTGCCATGGATAAGGCCATCCCAGGAACGGCCATCAGAACCATCATCAAGAAGTGTGCCGTCGATCAGCTCATCATTACACCCATCAGCTGTGTAATATTTTACGTTGGTATGTCTTTTGCCTTCTTGCATTTGTAAGCAAAGTACTCCGGGTTGACAGTAAGTCATAGAACCCGATGAAAGGTTATGTTACTCCCAATAAGGAGAGTTGTCTTCTTCACAAAGTTGCTCACCGTTAAGGCATCAATGAAAATAAACAGGCACCCACAATGACCAATTCCGATTGCGGATCACAATTGCATTTCTTTTCAGACCAACTTGCTCTGAGTGGCTGATTCCAGGCCCTAAGTAGCTTCAGTAGCTACCATCTGTTCGTCACTTTCAGATAGATGTCAATATTTTGCTTTTGTTAAAATTACATTGTTTTTGTGCGGGAATGTTCATTTCCTGAATGATCTGATGTGATATTTACTGCAGTGATGTCGGCATTAGAACGGAGGTCCATCAATCAAACAGTTGACGTCATCAAAGAAAAGTGGCTTCCCACATATCAGGTAACAAATTAAGAAATTTGTTGTTGACGTGTTCTTGATTATTTGCATTATCTTGTGTTGAAATCCATTCCAATGTTTAATTACTACCCTACAATCGTGGTTCCGTGTGCCCTTGTGAGCTAGAGGTCAATATACACGTTGCCCTGCGCAACCATTCAAGAACCTAGCAAAGCCATTGTGGAACATTAATTGGCTGCTCCGTCTTAAGTTGTCTGGCAAGCCTACATGTGAACTTGGTAGTGCTTAATAATGTAGACCGCCTTTGTCATTTTGGTTTGGTTATATTGATTCTGAAAGATCGCTTTCTGTTGCTCTTCTCAGGCGACATGGATGATTTGGCCAGCTGCACAGGTAAGCCATTCAGTTAATGTTTAAAATACTTTTATTTAGAGATGAGCAAATGGCCTACCGAAGCTGTGATCAGTTTCCAGGGGTGGATAGTAGCGAACTAAAACTAGCAAACTAGTTTTTTGGCTAGTTTCTAGTTTTCTGACTAGTTTTTCCAATAGCTAGTTTCTAGTTCTAGCGAACTAGTTTTCAAGCCAGATATCTAGTTCGCTAGAATCAGAAAGAGTTGTAACTAATCGCTAGTCGCATGTCTCTACGGAGCGTCGAAAAGCACGTGCTTTGATCGTTTTAACGCAGAGCCTTATAAATCCGCTCACATGGATTTCCAATCAAAAGATAATGGTGTGACCTTCACACTCAGAACAATAGCTGGTTCGAATGACGAATAGGTGTTGAATTCCAAAAGCCGAAAAACGAATGTAAACAAACAGCAACACGACGGAGATCGCTGTCGCTTCCTCGAGATTTGCAACGTTTTTAACATGCAATGAAGACCTGTAGGAGAGGCAATTCCAAAACGACTTTTCACAGGGTTTTTCATGTCTTCAGGGAAGCCCTTCCGAAGAATTTTCACAGAAACAGGAACAGTTCCCGGAATGTTTGTCATGGGACTCAGCATAATTGTCGAGTTCGAGATCCGTTGTGATGCCCTAGAAGTTTATATGTATGGCTCAAACTTGCAAGTTTTAATAACATAAGTTTGTGCTTATGGCCTTCATTCTGCTGACTTACGTGTGTCTACGTTTTTCTGCGTGCATATAGCAAAAACTAATTTCTAGCGAAAGAAATCTAGTGAACTAGTTTTTAGAAAAAGTAGTTCTAGTTTTAGCGACTAGAAAAGAAATCTGGTCAATCCACCCCTGTCAGTTTCAAGTCTAAAGCAAGTCATTGCATTCAAATTACCATTTTGCTCTTAGTAATAATAGCTAATAATAATTTATGTATTTTTGTAGCGCTATTTCCAAGAACTTACTTTGTAGCGCTTTACAAAGGTTTATAAAATCTATTTACAAGTGTCTTTCATGAAATTAACTAACTTACAATTTAATTGTGCATTTTAATATAAAGAATTAGATCTAGAAGAGTAAAACATAAGTCGTTTGCCATTTACAAAATGCTTTCCTGAACAGATGAGTCTTGACCAGGCGGCAATTTTACATGTTGTTCATAGCAATAAAGAGCAGTTGATTGGAGCTGTGACCTGGATTGAGTTTTACAAAGTTGAACTTTTGTTTTGAGAAAGTAAGTTATTTGACCAGTAACTGTAAAGTAAACCTCAAAAGTAACTTGGTCCGTGTTTCTTCTCTCTAAGGACTGTTGGTATTCACTTTCAAAAAGTAGGAGAAAAGCATATGTACAGCGCTCTTGATTTGTTGCAACACTCTTGCTGGCCATCCAATTGCTAACCCACTGATGCTGCTTTCGTCCGCAGGCATTTAACTTTGCTGTCATTCCGTCAGCCTACCGTGTGGTTTACATGTCATCCGTCGCATTCGTTTGGAACATCCTGCTCTCCTACATTAAGAACACATCACAGAAGTATGCGTGTCTTCGTAAGCGCCATCCTTGAATTTTTGTTGTTGTTAAACGGTCAAATTAACTCTTTTTGTGTTTTTAATCCACAGACGAATAGATACGGACAAGGAAGCGTGACTCTGCTATCAATCCCATAGGAATTCCTTTTTCGAATTGCAATGATTTGCCACCTTCGGTGTGGCACTCTGTATGCTGTTAGCTTTATTCTAATTGCATTGAATTTGTGGTATTATCAATGCGTCTGTCGATGTTCTGGTCTATCAATTAACAAGTTAATGCTTTGCTCATTTACTAAATGGTATCCCGCAGAATTAGTTATCTTGTAAATAAGATATTCCTACTTCACATAATTATTTCTAGCAAGAGGCTTGGCACAATCTTCCTGCCGGCTGGCTAAGATCCTTGAGTTTGAAATGTGAGAATAAGTTAAAATACTTGATGACGGTCACATGGCACTAATGCCTTCTTCGCAAAGATGGTTGACTAGTCCTTTGAACAATTTGATCATTCCCCAGCAACACAGCGCGGCAATGTGTCAACAATGAAACCTTAAAACCTATTGTTATGCGGGTTACGACGATAGTGCAAATAAGTAAGCCAAATCAGAAAGATGTGTTTCTCACTCGGTCTCATCAGAGTCATTTTATAAAACAACAAGCAGGGTAATATTTACAGCGTGTCACAATATCCTACGCAATATAAATCTCACTGTTTAAACAGGTTGCTATTGTTAATTTAATTGGAGTAATATATCAGTATTTAGCCATTAAACACTGAGGCCTCTTCTTCACATCAAATGCCAAATTATTGCACTGCCGATAAATAATCAACCAATGAAGAGAGCTCTATTTCTTTGCATTTTGATTATTTACATTTGCTGTGATGATTTTATATAATGATACTCTGCGTCAGAGTTGTTTCAAGCGGCATCGAACGCCTTAGATTAAACTGTCCTTTGTTGCATTAATTATGCAAAGTCATTTGATTGTCATCATTAATCAGTAAAGCAGGACGCCCTGCCTGTCCGCGTCGCATCCATAGCGCGTCCGATGCCATCCATTTACAGTGACTGATCTGCTGGAATGATTCGCCGATGGAACGAGGAATGACCACCAGTGACTTTTCTTATACAGAAACATTTCTCGCAGCCTGATTCGGTTGTTTTGATGAAGAATCAAGTCTTTTATTTCGACGATCAGTTGTTTTGTAGACGACGCGCGCGACGCCATTGCGTAGAACTCGATTGTTGAGACGTCGGCTGCGAGCAGGATTAGGTGGAAGAGAAGAAAGACTGACGCACAAAGCAAAGAGACGAACACCAGCACGAACAGAAACGACAACTCGCCAAGGTCATCGCACTGCCGTTGGCTGAAAGAAGGCATCGGTCTGCCTAAGGCGAAACGACGCAAGAAGCAACTGGCAAACATGTCCACGGTCAGGTAGGAAGAGAAGAGCAGGCCGGCCACCGTATAGACCAGGAATAAAATGTAATTGACGTAATTGTCCAGGCCAATGCAGTTGCTGGTTATGACGCAGTGGTGGCCCATGAAGCGGACGCACGTCTTGCAGATTGAACAGTGGTGAACATGAAGCTCTCTCAGGCGGTCACACTTGCCGCAGAACATCAGGCCAGCAGAGCCGGATTCAAGCAGTTCATTCCGCTTAGCAGGTATTCCTGGCGTAGTTAGCATCGTCGCAAAGTAATTGAAGGCCATGTTGACCCACAGATACGACGAGATGAACACGTAAATAACGCCTTGGAGACTCCACGCATTGGTCACGGTGAGAGGGAAGACCTTCAGCCAAAACACGCTTATTGAGAACATAATGAGTCCTATGACGGGACCAGATTGGCTGAAGAAAGTCAACATGTAATAGAGTTTGCTGTCTTTCAAGTTTGGTAGCATAGTGGCGACTGTGTCAAGAAGAAAGACCAAATTAGTGATGCCAACCCCGATGATCATGAAAGTGACGAACGCCATCTTGGAGCACGGGGCCGCATTCGCCGCAATGAAGGGCAGCCTCCTTGTGACGATAGATTTATTGCATTTGATTGACAACCGTACTGATTTGCATCACAAACATTGCAGGGTCACTGTTGCTCATATTGGCAGCCTAGGGCTCACGACAAATAGCGCATGATTTTGCGCTGTACAGGATATTGCGGTTCGTCGGTAACCCAATGAAATAGTTATTTAAAGTTATTAGTTATTAATAGTTTTTTTTTGTAAGTCCGTGCCTCGGTCAGGCCAGCGTCACCCAAAGGCATAGCAAGGATTGGCGCCACCCAAGTCGCATTGCCCCCTGTTATGAGCAGGAGGCAGATCATCATAATGATTGGAAGTTGTGAGAAATGCTTTTTCAATCAGTTAGGATCACCACAGAAGGACATTAGATCTGATAATAATATTATATGAAATTCAAGTACCATAATTATGCAATAGCCAATCAGGAGAGCTGGTACACAATGGCAGCACAACCTATTTACAATGCTCTCATCGTCTACTTTGTTTTGAGCTAGCGTTCATCCATTCCGTCTGCGTCTGCTTGCGGTTGTAATCGAACAGTAACAGGGGTCAAAGGTGGAAGCAACTTTGGCATGTCACTTAAGCAAGAAGGAAGAGCTTGCAATGAAGGGACGTCAATACCACATGACTCAGCAGAAGCATGCATCGACGTCCTCGATGCCATAACAGCCCTGGTATGTAGCAGGGCATCACGGATGATCTCCTTAGAGACACGTCCTGCTAGACTGTGAATAGTTTGACTGCTTGCTGAAGTATCAGCTACACCGGACTCCTGGCTTGAGGCTGAGAGGGACATTATGTTGCCAATGGAAACAGAAACCATTTGAGTCGTGGAGTCAGATGGTAACTCAGTTCTTAGGCTACTAGGACTAATGTCACTAGCACCGTCAAGGCTAGATTCGTTCTGGGGTTCAGCGATTGCAGTGGAGTGCATCTGAAACAAAACAACGAAAAACATTGTGTAACATAGCAACCGTGAGTCAAAAATGACAAAGTGGTGCGCGGGATATTATCACAATGGCAGCAGCCAATCGTCAGCTATTCACCTCCTTGCCGATGAGTGAGCACATTGCAGTGAACTCTTCCTTCATCGCGTCTAAGCTGGATTTGGTCTTTGCCAAATCAGACATTTCACGTTTCACATCTCGAATCTGTAACAAATAGGCAGCAAAGCAATGGAGACTCAATGGCTTGAAAATTGGAGTACAGACTCTAGGTGGCAATGCGCAGCTACAAGAGAGCACAACGACCTTGCAACATAGTCCCATGGATGGATGCAAAACACTTGCATTTCTTCATAAAGGAAAGTGCCAAACTAGCAACATATCCTTCTGCCTAGCTGGCCATTTTGATCATGGCTTGGTCCAAATACAGCATCGCATTCCACTTTATTTCATATTTCAATTGTGGATTGTTGATCAGAAGACATTTCCATTGTCCCGTCATTGGAAATGTCAAGTGTGTTTGCTACAAAAGCGACATTCACTTGCTTAGATGGAATTATAAGTCGCTGGGGCAAGCACGTGACTTGATGTTACAGCATCTGGGTCCTCTGACGTGAATGCAATACTGGGTGTTGGTTGTATTCAGTACAATCATCATTCAATCAAGTTACTAGAATGACACCCAACAAAAGACAAAACTGAAGTAGCACGATCATTGGTCAGTCAGTGTGTAATCAACAAGCCGCTAAAACAAAGCAGAGAAGACAATGCCTACTGTCTGCTTCTGAAAGCAACAAACAAGACACCAAGGGGACATGAGTTCACCCTGAGTCTCTAGATATCCCTCAGCAACAACCACCACACTGTCTTACTTCGTTCCACAGCACAGTGAGAGCGGTCACCATAAGCTTGTTCTCTTTCATTTTGTTGCAGGACAATCTTAAACAAAGAAAAATAAGATGACAAATGACATGCCTCTGGATCGATATCAGACAACAGAACAATCGTATCTGCATTGCGTGATCAAGCACATCCGATGTAGAAGCTCACTTGTGCAGGTTAGCCTCTAGCATTTCAATGCGCTTCAAAGCAGATCCCCCATATCCCTTCTGTCTTGCTTTTCCTCTGCAAGCAACCATGCGCCTCTCATGATAGCCACGCCTTGAAGAAATACATTCACAGAATAAATCAAAGTTTGTCCATCTTCTTTTTTAACAATAATTATTCGTTTACATAATTATCATCAGCCATTAAACAATTCCATCTCAGCTTCCATTCTGAAGTATAAGAGAGGCACGCCATACCAGACAGCTTGAATCCGTGTTGCTGCTTTCTGCCGCTTCATGGTATACATGTAGTGTTTTCGTTGCAACCATCCTTTCACACATGCTTGAATGACGCAGGCAGCAAGATCCATGATCCTATTTGCCTCATCAAGTGTCAACTCGACTTGGTTCTCTAAACAACAGCAAACAGAAGCCATCTCCATAAAACTCAACAACAACTGGATTGTCTCAGACCAAACAACTCGCAGTGGCAGGATAGCAATACAAAGGTGACATGATTATCTTGACAATGGCTGAAGATGGCGATGAAAAGGCACCTGGTTTGTTGATTTCAGGAGGATTTACATGTATGGCTGTTAAGGAATGTAGTGCTTCTTCTTTCATGACATTGGCAGCAATTCCCTTGTCAAGGGTAGGTGACAATGACAAGGGCGTTGTCAGACAGGTGGTGTCTTTCTCTTCTTCATGTGCTATGCTGTCTGCAGACTCCACGTTGTGTTTTTCCATCTGGCTGTGCTCTGCCACCTGGCATGTGTTGATCTGCATCCTCAACTCCTGTTCTCTAGACAGCAGGTCAGTCCAAGAGAGAGACCTCAAGCTGTCATCCACTGCAATAAAACCATGGCACACTATGGGTGAGTACAAAAAGGGGCCACAGTGATATAAATATGCAAGACATATGGAAGGAAGGTACACAGAATCAGAAAAAGCACATCACAAGTAAAGGGTGCACATGCTCGCAGGAAATGCAGAGACAACAGCAACAGCAACTCGATTGGTCTCAGCATCCATCAAACTTACCATGTAAGTCTTCTACTGAAGTAAAAGATTCAAGGGGAAGGAGAGTTGAAACGGAATCAAGCAGAGACTTGCTGCTTTCTGAAGAAGAGAAGCATTTTACTCATAAAAATGAGCAACACTCAAGGCATTCAAAAAGGCTTCATTAATTACTTCAAAGCTCGAATGAGCAGAAACTGAACACAGCGGAATTGTTCAAGAACACTACATTCCTATATGCAATAGGACAATAGCCAAATAACTCAAGCTTGCCTATAATGTTAAGCGAAGTATTTAAATAGACTAACAGTCCTCACGTTAAATATCAGTGTAGTGGCTCACGCGCCGTCAGTGTGAACATAATGTCGCCATTGTGTAGTCACGTGATTGTAAGAATCTGTAGCTGTGTCATCCTTTAATCATTCTCTTTGCCGTCTGTACATCGTCATGTCAACAACTCCGTCTGTCTTGTATTCTACGCTGTGTCTCACGACATAGAGCTCTGGCATCAACGACCATGTAGTTCTTGGAACTCTGCCATCTCTCCTGTCGTGGGACCAGCAACTTCTCTATCAAATATATATGTGGAATGCAAAAGCCTCCATCTAAGTCTCTCGTCTTTCGTCTTCTACATCAGTAACAAAACAACATTTGCAGAGGAAGAGGATAGCAGATTTTTGTTGCGGTGGGATGAGTATTCTAACACCACATCATTGAAATTGCCATAGAAACAAACCGCTTGGTAATAATAAAATATTTGATATTCGTCTGTTATAAATCAAATACAGTGCCATTGTAGCTACCTGTTGACTTGCTTATGTCACCGTCTGTGTTCAATCCATGGCAATGAAAAAACTGAGGAATCAAAAAGACCAAAGTTACCACACAAGTGACAACCAAGCACATGATTAAATTACATGGCATTCCGCGACTGTAAACTGCAATTGTTGAGCAACGTATTCGGGTTGATTACTTTTTGTAACGGGAGGCGACGGTGACTGACCTTTTCATCGTCCTGACAACACAGAAGCATGTTTATCAGCTGCTCTTGATCTCCCATTTTTACATCGCTCAGCGTGCGACGACGAAGCAACGACTCACTGAACAACAACAACAACAACAATTGCACATCAAAGGAGCATCACATCAACACAACAGAAAAGGCTCAAGCGGATATGTTGACAATCTGAGGGCAGCTGATGGAGCTAGCTCAAGAAGCTAACATGACCGGTCAAGAATCAGCCAAGCTACACGACAGCACCTGCATAACAAATTACAAATTAACAAATGAAATTTATAATTATCACAAACCGTTCTTGGTCCATAACGGAAATGCCGTCTATGTTTGTGACTTGCTTGATGCAATAAAGCACAAATGGCCGATAATCCACAGATGCACTGCAAAAACAAAACGCACAATTAGTGATGCAATCATTTCTTGGTTTAGCTGCTGCTACTTTGTTCAACATTGTTCAACAGCCAGAAACTAATTGTAGACACAAAAATTAAATTAATTAATTACAATTAAATAAGTACATCCTCTTATGAATGATGCAATAATATCATCTTTGAATAACTCTGGAAGCCGCAAAACATTAGATTAAGCCACAATTACAGCCACATTGACATTAGATGTAGCGCTCTGCGTTGCTTTCTCAAAGAATCAACGCCTCACTTCACTCAAGCACAACATGTCACGGTTAAATGTCATTGGATGATATAAACGGTATGGCTCTCTGTGACGGCCGTGAGAACACCACAACCAGTACTCCCAAGAGGGCAACTGTTGGATGGTTGGGTAGACTGCAACTTGATTGCGGCAAATGGCTGAGTGACATCTTGTAACTGCATATTGTCATTGGTTACAGCTCACCCCATGTTCACAGTGCAGGGATTATTCATCACGGATATTTGTTTCAGTTCTGAAAATGAGCTGAATGCCAACAACTGAGGAAAAGAAACAAAATCAACCAATCAAATAAGAACGATGAATGCACTATGACGCACATCCACATAATGACAACTTAGGTGATAGTCGATAAAAGGACATCCAGATCCAATCCATTCTGATGATAATTTGCATTTACTTTGCTTGATCTAATATTATGAACCTTAGTAGAATGGTTCAATACGATGAGATGGTTTACTCAAATTTAAAACAAAGGCCTGGTAAATATTGGGCTTTCAGCAATGGAGCAGCACTTCCATCGCCAATGGCAACCTAGATTTATCCTATTGATGTCTGTAAAGCTGTAATGTAAACATCGTTTTGGCCGACAAGGGTAACTCAACTTAAGCCAATGTCTTGTCTCCCTTAACTATACGTACAAAACCCATAACACTAAACAAACACATATGTGGACTGGGCCGGGATTTAAAGCCGGCACTGCTAACAGGCAACCACGCCCCATTCTAGCTGCTAAACAAAGCTAAAACATCAACTTCAACACCAAGACCACAGGAGACCTTGTAGTTATGAGATGAACAGACCTCTGTCAAGTCATTAAAATGGTTGTCAGCCAGAGTTAGCAAAGAGATAGACGATGGTAATTGCTCTGATAAACTGCAAACAAATATTATTATGTAAATTAGGATCAAAGACAACATTTGACACATAAGGTCATTGAAGCAAAGAGAGAGTGTCAGAAGTATTTCATTACCTGGCCATGTTGCGTAGTAAGTTGCCATGGAGCAGAAGTGACTAACAAGAAAACAAGTACACATCATGCATCAAAGCCGACACTGTCAAGTACGTATCTGTATAATTATGATAATTCATCAAAGCGACATATACCTTCAGGTTTCGCAAGTGGCCGATGTCGGGTAGCAATGAAATGCTGCAAAGAATAGTTGGATCGAGAGAAAATCATTGCGTCAGGCATGCAAAACATGCTACCAGAAGCATTTTAGAAAATAGCTGTTGCTAATTTCAAAATCGCAAAGTGTTACAATTCTGTGATGCAATAGAGTTAAAATGAGCAACTAATGGTACAGTGGTGTGGACGGATAGAAATTCCTCACCAGTTGTCAGAGACATCCAGGTGGCGCAGCAACACATTATTTGTGATTCCATCAACATTCTAAAACACAACAAATAAATCAAACCCTTTTGCTGTACAACAACATACATATGAATGAATGAAACTGGAGGAGACAAAATATTATTACAATATTGCCAGCTGCTCAGATCTGGAGCTCAAGTGGTCGCACTTTAAAATGTATCTGTGCTATCAACCATCTCTGTAACAAGCACCTTCAGAAAAGTTTTACCAGCAATGATTTTGGGAAATGCCATATACTCACTTCCTAAATTTCTTGTAACAATTTTTAAAGAAATTATATACAACTGAGTCTTATTCAATCGTTATAACGTGCCCTTTTTTGCATACAAAATTGAAATACCAATCATACAACAAACCAGTTTTGCTTCAATTGTTTAGTTTTCAAGTTCAGCTTGCAGTCTTTTTCTGCACAGGATTTGACACAGCTAATAAATCTATAGCTTATATCGGCAGCCACTCAGAGACATCTTTGAAAGATGAATATTCAGAATTTTCTGGGGAGCATACCCCTGGTCCCCCTTAATATATTGTTCACAAAACAACGTCCGTCATCGTCCCCCACTTTTGTGAATTTCATAACATTGCTGTTTCTTACATTATTTAAAATTGGAGTGGGCTACTCTCCTCAGTCTCTTTGATTTGCGTTAGCACAGATGATGCGGACGTTGCTTATTATCATGTCACATGGGCATTACAAGTAGAGAGAGAAGAAGAGAGCTGAGGTGATAAGCGGCCAAGAACCCAATTATAAATACCATCAAAGTCAAACTGCTTATAAAGTCAACAGATTCTGATAACATAATAACAAACACTGGAAGCAACAATATTAAAAACGTGATGATACTGATGAAGGTCGTCAGTCTATACAAATGTGATTTGTGCCCAGAGAAGGACAGCAGATGCAATTCAAAATTATGCATGTGATTAAAGCTCAACTGTGCTGTACCCTCAGGCTGTTCCCAGAAAGACTCAACCATTCCAGATGAAGAACTGATTCCAAGCCTAAAAACAACAAACAAACTAATCAAGAGACACATGCCTCAAACTGAATCACTTCAGCGTAAACCACAGAAATCAGTCAATGACACACTTTTGTGAAGGTACGGATTTGATTGCTAAATTGCATCAAAGGCTAGGCACACGTACAGCATCAGATGATTCATAAGAGAACACACGGTAAATGTAAATGAGATTAAAATTACAACTTCAGAAGACATGGTATTCTTCTTCTTCTTCAATGGTTATGTCATGATTGATGTGATCGTTGCCATGGCAAAACACCATGACAACTACAACTCAGAAGCATTATTACGGCATCCAGAATTGTCTGATTACAATATTAAATGACTGAGCCCTCTTACGCGCCAGCATCACTGCCATTATATATTCTGTTTTTAACTCGGGTTGCCCAACAATGAATTACTAAAGCCCAGTTTACACGACTAAGTTTTCCTTGACAAGGACGGAAACTTGATCGTGTAAGTAAACGGGACAGCAAGGAGAATTTGTCACGTTTTGCAGTTTACCTCATTCTGAATCATGAAACGCGGCTGTTACTATGACAGCGCAACAACGATTTCACAACGTCACTCAAAAAGAATGTTTATGAGAAAAGCATTCGAATATCGAACCTGGAAGCATTCGAATATCAAATGCGAAAGACAAACGCTTCCCAGACGCAGGAGCCAATTCCAAAGGAAAGTCTGACTTGGATGCGCAAGGAAATATTTCATAACACAGATGGTAGCCATTATGCTTGCAATGACAACGCAGGTAGTGCCCATTGCCTTTGCCATTATTAAAAGAGCTTGTCAAGGAAACCTTGCTTGCACATTTACACCAGCAAGAAACTTGTCAAGGAAAACTTGGTTGTGTCAAATTGGCTTAACAATGTCATAAAGAAGACAACATTCTACAATCATTGCCTCAAGCCGAGTTCACACGGGGCAATCTGTTGGGCGCAACACGGTCCCTAATCACAGACCCACAGCATACATTAAATATTGCTTCCCAGTGCGAATCACCATTCACACGATGCAACAGCAGTCTAATGGCGATAAAACGGAAATTGCCACAGGGAGTGCAAATGGCAAACGGAATCAATAGGTCCTCAAATGCGAAGGAAAACAAAAACATACGCATACCGCATTCATTTCAATGATGGCGGGCTTAGTCGTCGGCAATCGTCGTCGTGAAATCATAAACTGACATTAGATTCTTATTCAAGCTGCCCCTTTTATTCACCTGGCAGATGAGCCATAATGGATCTCCAAGCACCTGGACGTTTGTTTCAAGATACAATGCGGCTCTGCAAGCATGATGACGACGTCACTGATTGGCTGAAGTCCAACTTTCTCTTGGAAATTGCTAGGAATGAGCTCAAGAAATCAAACATGTTTGATCCGCGCTTTGTTGCAGTCAATTGCGTGATAGACGAAAGCAAAGAACTTAACAACTAGTCAATAATACCTAATGACTTCCTGACTGCCAGCATTGCGCGCAACAGATTGCCCCATGTGAACTCGGCTTTAGGTAGCCGTTGTGTGAATAGCATTGGCTTATTGTGCGATCTCTTAAACTCATGTGAATGTAACATCTGTGAATGTACAAAATGCAGATAACATTTCTTTGCGGTTCAACAAAGTCACCTTCTATTGAAATGACATTATTGTTCTGCAGGTCAACCACTCGCAGTTGCCTGCCGGCAGCAATGCCATTCAGCACTGTGATGCTATTGTGAGCAAGAGACAACTACAAAGAAACAACAAAGTGACCTGTTTAAAAAAAGACATCAACTCTCCTGTTATGCAAAGAACAACCTCTTTTGTGTGGAAGATTGAATTATCGACATAAGCAATAATCCAACTACAGTCAACTCTACCAATAATGACACGCTGGCAACTACTCAAATTTAACCGATAGCTTATTGACAAACAAAGAAAACTGACATTGTAGTTTGTCCTTGTTTCATTATAGGCATAGTGATCTGAAATTCATAAGGCATGTTTGGCACAGATTCTCTGATTGTCAGTTGGTCTGTCTGAATGGCACCACTTGATGATGATAAGTGAAAACCTTCATTAGCTAAATCAACACTGATCTGGAAGTGCTCCAATGCCGATGTGAGCAAACAAGTAGAGGTTTGGGTCCGAAATCCGCACCGATTATATAGATGAAAACAGTTGATGATGATACCGGTATTTATGGATCCCTATAATTAGCAAAAACAAACAACAAAAATTACTGGGAATGTAAACATTTACAGCTGTTGGGGAAATATCAATAATTCCAATACCGGTATCGGCAGAGTTGACTGTATTTAATGCATACTCCGAGTCTGTCTTGCTCTATCTAGGAGCGGCATGGACAACTGCACGCTGGCAGGAGGAGAGGGTTGATACCGCTCTTTAGGCATTGCTATGTGTTGCCATGAACATAAGATACACAGCGCAAATAAGAAATATGGAGTAGGCCAATATTAAACTACTAAAAACAAACAAAAGAGGACTTGGCTGAAGTGGGCTTATCAGCTCACCATGTGGCCAGTTTGGTATAGGAATTCAGAGTGGAGACAGGTGACCAAAGACTGTGAACGCGTTGTAGGTTAACACATCATCTTTAGATCTACAACTTTTTGAGCATAATAATGACGCAAAGGTTTAGATCATCATAATATTGTCAAAGAAATTCCCTGGTCATTTCGCAAACGTAATGGACATCAATAGACCTGCACCAGTCTCGGACTGTCATTCTGCATTGACAACACGTTGATTATTTAAGCATACTTGCTTGCTGCAGTTATTCAGCTGTTGTTTGCCTCCTTTCCAAATTTAGAAACACTTTGCATAGAGATCAATTCTGGGATGGAATTGGTTCTCAGATATTTTCACAGTGACCCAGGAATCTCACTCCTATCTATTAAGAGCATTCATAGGACAAAGCAGAAGGACAAGTCAACATAATTATGATCGATGGAGGAACGATGCAGTCAGACCTTTTGAAGGTGTTCATAACCATTCAGATGAGAAATTGTTGAGATGCTGTTCCCGTCAAGCAGAAGAGAGGTGCATTCTTGAGAAATGTCATCCTCAGCATACTTGATTTCTGACAAACCGGTACCTGAAACAGAGCAACCGAACCAAAGATAAACACCCCTATGGAAACACTCACTGTAAAGCCACGGCCTAGCAGAGAGAGCACTGTTTGATCGATTGCTGTAAATCCGATACAAGAGGCCATGTAATCAGATCGGATATTGAACAAATTCCACGTAATAATACATGGAAGCCTTGTGCCATAATTCCATGTAAGGCTGGCTTGAGTACAATTCGTTTGGCCATGATAGCTGAGCTACTGACATTGTTTTCATCGTGAGCCTCTCAGGCCTCCCCAGTGGAAAACATATATGTTGCGCCAAATATCTTTGGCGTGGAGCGGAGGTCCAGCAACAGAAACTGGCGCACAGCGGCGCAGCAAATTTGAATAGCTGGCACTGAACATTGCTAAAATTCACAGATTTTGGCGTGGCACAAGCTTGGGACAGCACTCTCTGGTGTAATCTTCAGCGTCCGAAAAACGAACTTTCCAATAGGTCAGACCTCAGTCTCAGTCTGCTTGTTAGCCTCATTAGAGCCTACATTAATCAGTATCTGAGTGGAATTTATGCGATGCACGGTAGGGATGAGCCGATAGAGAGTTTTGCCGATATACGGATACGATATATCGCCTACCGATAAAAATTTACTATCGGCCGATACCGATACCGATATAAAGCCATAACTTTCGAAAAGCGAAGTCAAACAATGCATAACTGAAAACAACAATCAAGTTATAGCTTCCTACTTCATGCTTTCAGGATAACCAAGCATTTGATTGACTGAAGACGGGATTGAAGAGGAAAATTTGAATCGCAAATCGCCGAGAGCCGTCCAAATTGGAATTACAAGTCAAGTGAAGGCATCTCGGCAAGACAATACGGAGCTCGCAAGTTTTGTGTCAGAAAGTAGAAACAAAGTGATTCTCTGATAAAATAACGAAAGGTCAACAATACTATTGAAAAACTGATGATTTTCTTTGATTCTGCTGATAAAATTTCCACCCAGGCGGCTCCATTCCATTCGTCCTCTCTTTTCCCTCCAAGCGACAGAGCAAGCACGTGTTTGTTTCATTCATGCACAGGCGCTCTTGTCATCAATGCATGAATGTGTTGGCCTTTTGATGTAAAACAATGCAAGGTTCAGGCTCTGTCCCCACAATCCTTACTGTAAGTTTGTTATCTTAGCTGTTAACAGCAGTGGGACTTCGCATTTTAGTTACATCAACAAGTAGGGATCTCAATTTTTTCCTGGGATCCCGGGTCCCGTTTCAGAAACAGGACTCAGGATTGACATTTCCCAATTAAACCCGTTATTTACTTATTTTTCCGACGAAAATAAGCTTTACGTTTTTCAAGTTCGTCCAAGAGATGGAAGAACGATCACTTCGCAAAACATGTGTTCCCTTGCAAATGCCATGCGAATGCGAAGTACTTCCTACGGAATTCAAAATCGTCTTGCTATGGCAACTGTGTCTGTCTGGATGGACTTTTGTGGCAAATCAATCAGCTTTTGTTCCACTTATCAAAGCGGAACCACTTACATAAATTGTTCTGTGAATTGCAAAGATGAATCATTCGCAGAAGCGGCTGAATTTTCATCGAAACTTATCGCACAACCTGGTCGCGACTTTTTGAAGTAAAACGAAAGGAAAACCGAAACGTTTTCAGGTTGAATTTGCCACATTGACGACGGTATTTGCTGTTATCTGTTCCATTTCAGACATACGTGGGGCAGCGTGAACTCTGTCAGAGAGACTACACAATGCGAGATAACTGAAACAAATCAGCAAGCTACAAGTTTTTGCTTGGTTTGGTCATAGTTACTAGAGGAGAGTTACTCTTCTCCTCTAGTAACTATGGTTTGGTTATTCTTTTTACTTCAAAACAGCTCGGTCAATCTCTGTCGTCGTGTCCATTTATTCATGCAGACTTCTGAAACCGAAAAGCTTTGCGGTTTAGAACTTGAGACGGTTGAGCGGTTGGAACAGAACTGATTTGTTTCCTGTTTCATTTACCATGACGAAATTGATGGTCTCGAAATGGCGCGTTTAATAGCCGCTTTGGGTTGGACACGGGAAACATTTATCGTGACTTTCGTGAGTTTCTTGGACAACAGTTAAGCATTTTTAGGAACGATTATTGAGTAGTTACTACGCATGGCAATTCCTCGAATTTTATTGCCGATTAATAATGGACGACTTTACGGTCATCAGAGGGGTGCAGGAGTGCTTTTCTTTGTTTCACGATTTTTAACAAATTCATAGAAATCTGCATAAATTCCGGGACTCGAACGGGTCCCGGGACTACTAATCCGGGTCCCAGGAAGATCATTTCCCGTCAATTGAGAACCCTATCAACGAGAGGCCAAACGCGAAATATTTCAGAACATTTTTCTCCGCCGCGCAAAATACAGAGATTCCAGTCTGGAATTAGTATAATATTATATGTTTCAACTTTCAAGCGCAACACCGTGATAATTAAGAACTGTTTATGAAATGAATGAGCACACATTTATGCTAGCCTAGGCGGATAAGGCCAGCGCACTACAAATAAGATAGCCTAGCCATTGGCGGCTAGGCGGGCAGGTCATCATTTATTCATCTGAGTGCTTCCCTCCATTTATTCTGGTCCATTTGTCAGCCTTCGTAGCATCAAATTTTGATTTTATATACATACCAGATAAGTCTATAGTTCTTTTCATGATTGATGTAAGTAAAAAAAATCCAAAGGAATCAGCAAATGGCCACCCATTGCATGTCAAATCACCACAACTTTGTTGAAATTGTTGTCAAACTCACTAACTAGTTGGTCTTGTTTGGTGCTGCCAATACCATTTCCCGATGGCCTCGGCATGAGTATGAGTAGCGTTGTTGTTTTGCTGTGATCATTGAACATGGCGGATGAAGACAGCCAAATGCTGCAGATGATTGCAACTGAGTCGGCTGCGTCACCAACGATTGCCAGGAGTACCGATCCAGAACAGGAAGAACAACGGTATTCTGAGGCATCAAGGTATCCTGAGACGCAGGAGCATTCCTTCCTCATGGATACGCCGCGTGGAGTTGAAGACATCGAGGGAGGGCTCCTTGGCCTCCTGGAAGATTTCAAGAAGGGCAAGCTAAGCGCCTTTGGTACGGTCATGGTGGATTATCATTACGTTGTGAAGTATAATAAAAACTATGGAATAAATCTGTTTATGTTGCGCGTAAAATGAGCCGTCAGCTTTAGTTAATATGACTAAAGTACTTGCATCCGTTCGATCAAGATGTTTGATTGATGGATACCACTATGCCAGTCATTCCAGTCAAGCAATGATCGGTTTTGATCCGAGATAAAAGTAAAGCCAATCCAGTCCCCATTTGATGGAACAAATAACCATTCACGTAGTTTTTAATAACACACATTTGTTTTCATCGAAATTAAAGATGATGAAATTATACACACTGTCAGTTTGTAGCTGAACAGTGAGAGACCGGACTGGAATCTTTGTATTTTGCGCGGCGGAGAAAATTTTTTCGAAATATTCTGCGCGTTTGGTCTCTCGTTGATGTGACAAAAATGCGCGGTCCAGCAACGGTTATCAGCTTGAATAACAGAGTTACAGTAAGAATAGCGCGGATGGAGACTGTTTTTCAGATAAATTGTCTGCATCTGAGCTCAATTCTCAGAATCTGCGCGGCTGCGGTTTCAGCAGGCCAGACTTGCGCGGCGGAGATCTCCGCCGCGCAGTACATATATTCCAGTCAGGGTGAGAGAGCATTTGCATGCAGCTCAGCGCTAGAGGGTGCTGCAGTGATCAAGACAGAAAACAATTACTCTATTTTTTACATGTTAATGAGTTCCTGGAATTTAAACAATGAGTTCCACACGAATCATAGCAGACAAAATGAACCACTTTCTGATCTTGAAGAGATATCAAAACTCATTGTTATTTCAATTTCCGGTGTAGCCACGGCCATGTCTACATTAGACTAACAACTAAAACCTTGCGAGTTTCTCATTTTAAGTCCTTTAGTCACTTAGTGTCCATGGGACCCATCATCCACTTGGTCTCGCAGTGACAGGCTCATCGAAGCATGAAGTTTCATCTACTTCTTTGCTGATTTTGGATATGAATTTTTATGTTCACAGAGCCTCATAGATTTGCAATGCAACAGCAATTTCCAGAGCAGTTCATGAATTGCCTATACAGCAGGCTTTCACTTAAGATATATGTGTTAATTTACTGTCCTTTTTACCAAGCAATTTTTAATGATTGATCAGTTCATGTTCAGTTGTTTCGTTTTTGTGATCGGTTGTTGATTGGATCCGATCCGCTCAAATTATTGTGTTTGTGCAACCCTAGAATGCAATCGACAGTTCCCAGAAAGATGGTCACTAAATTTCACACATTTCTGTTGGCATCTCAAGCTCACACATGAATGTGCATCTCCTGCAACTTTTAAAGTATCAGTGCAACTACTACAGATTCATGTTTTCTTCCATTTAGGAAGTAAACATTATTGAACAGAAATTGAGTTCAAACCTGGCTACGGACGGTTGTCATCACTTAAGAATTGAGAGTAAATTTAACGAATGAAACATGTCCTTTCCACTGGAAACACTTTTAAGATTTCGGAAGCATGGAAAAGAACGACTGTTAGTAAAGTTCTGGAATCAGCAAATCTTGGAAGTTATTGAAGCGAGATAATTGTCATTGTTGATGACAGCAAATCCATAATAGAAGCGTGTAATCCTCATCTCGAAGACTCAGTTGGAAATCAAAAGAGACATTTTTCAACAAAATTCAGTTTTCCAAATACACTGTTCTCAGTAGACATTCTATTGTTCCTATGCTAGAACACACATTCGATTTAGAAAAGTGATCTCTGGCAACGCCTCACTATCCTGAATCAAAATGACTTTCAACTTTGCGGATTGCTTTTATTCACCACTTCATACCTTTAGTTCAAAGAAGGCTTATTCTGCTGCATGGCAACCCTTTGCTCTTCTCATACAATGGCTGTGAAACGAGACTGTTTGTTATCCTGAAGTAAAGCCTCTCTAGTCGCTAAGCACCCTGTAAGCGTTATTTAAACTCATGTTTGTGTTGCATGCTATCGCCGTAAATTGAGCGTTGTTCGCAGAGTTCTGACCCTGGAGTTTCTAAAAATCAATTGGATCTTTCTTCTATCCAATAGAAACTCACTCTGTAGGCTTTGCTTATGATCAGATGGATAGAAGAAAGACGAGAAATTATAAACATATTTTTGTGATATTTTATTTTGCATGGACACTTTTGCTAAAACATGTGAAACAAAACCACTCGCCGTGTTGTTGATTGCTCTATCTCTCTTTTTCTCCCTGAATGGTGATACTGCAATGTTTGCATCAAAATTTCTATCACAGGAATCTGCCTTTTTGTGTTTCTGTAATCTTTCTATAGTTGGCTTTTTAGCATCCACTGACAAATATTCTTGGTAAGATTTGGCATAGAATTTTAAAGTTCTCTCTAAGGGCAAGCTGGGATTGTCATTTCTTTTGCTTGCCGGTTATAATAAATATGATCACAATTGCCCATGTGTGCTATCCATTGTTTGACATGTCGCTCTTTTTACTCTCTTCATGATTTTTATGCATAAGCAGTTAATTCCCACAAACAGGCCACTCCGCTTAATTGGACTGTTGTGTAATAGAACCGGCCATTTCTTGGGGCCAATTTTGCAGAAAGAAAGAAACAAAACTCTGTCAAATCCAACTGAAATAATTATGCTGATTAATTGGATCACATTTAAATCTCAAGCAAGCTCCTGCAGTTTCACACGTAATATTTTCAGATATGAGAGCACGATAAAAACGCAATAACAATGGTAACAGATGGCACTTTTGTAATGGGTTCTGTTAGTTTTTGAATATTTGATCCATTTTATTATAAGCAGCCCATCGTTCTCTGGTCTTTGGCATTGCTGGTGATACTCTCTGCCAGCTGTAATGCCGAGCGGCTGTATGTTGGCGGGATATGGCTTGATTAGCTGATTGAAGCACGATATTGTGGCGGTCTCATCAAGCATTTACGTCAGCACTCAGACCGCCAATCAGTGCCCTCCGTCAGTCGCTATAAATGTCTTGTATTTCGTAATGTTAACTCTCTTGCAATCTGTACTATCGAGCCTTCGGACGGGCTGGCTACCCTCCGTCGTATCCGCCACAATTATATACTCAACATCATCCACTTGCCTCTTCATGTGATCAACATCTGCAAACTACATATTCTACAGTATGATCTGCAATCAACTTTACAGTTCTAATGAATATGCTATCTGAAATTTCACGATTCAGTGAATGTTTGTTTCCACACGTGCAGGACATGCCATGTTTCTGCTTCAGAAGGAGTTGAATTAAGGCTTCAAACATCCCTCGCCTTTGCCATGATAGAGAGGGGGTCGTTTCACACATTTCTTTTTCCCTTTATAGTTGGCGATTGCAGCTTAGAGAAGATGAACCAAGTGCGAGACTTGCAGGATCGCATTGCGCAGTTGCACTTTGAACTTGAAGAGCAAGAAGGAGACGGAAGGTATGGTTGTGAGTTCTTGACATTCTGCTAATTGATGCATTGTATTTCATTTTAGTGATGCTACTACTATGCACTGTAGGCATGTAGAATGTATGTGTCTCTACAGTGCTAATTAAGTGGTATTCAATTATCAAGAGAATTTCAAAGTCGTTAATTATTAATGACAAGCGCATATAGTCATTCATTGGTGCGTAGCCTACAGTCTGATATCCACTGCTCTGCTGATCAATCGCTTACGTCACAAGAATTACCTCATATGTTTGTAATTAAACGATCAACTTAAATGAATCATGTGCATGTAACACATCTTTGCATTTAAAAGGATTTAATGATGAACAAATTACATGACAAAGATTAGTCATTTATAATTCATTGCTTTTGTAATATTTAGTAAGTTGCAACTGATGTGAAATAAGAGCAATGTAGTTTTGTAGTTATTAAAAGTGTCGCCACTACCAGAATGTTTACATGCAGAATTTGTACAGTATTTGAATTACCGTAAATTACTGTGGCGGTCTCATCAAGCATTCACGTCACAACTCAGGCCGCCAATCAGCGCCCTCCGTCAGTCGCTATAAATGCCTTGTATTTCGTAATGTCGTTCTCTTGCAATCTGTGCTCTCGAGCCTTCGGACGGGCTGGCTACCCTCCGTCGTATCTGCCACACTTATATATGCTTAACTATATATCCACTTGCCTCTGTTCTTTCATCAACGCCTCATCTTAATACTCTACATTACATCTAGCTGCATTCTTGTTTGTCAATGTTGTGTGGTCTAGTGGTTAGGATGTCTCAATAGCAATCAAGCGTCACGGGTTCGACTCCTGATCCAGCTGACGCGTGAGTTATTGAGGCTGTGATGTGGTTTCAATTATGGATGTCTCCAAAGAGAGACAAGCCATTCGCTTATTGAGGCATCCATGCTAAACAGAAAGACACTCCAACATTAACATGACCGTTCCATTCATTTCAGCCTCATTTTAATTACCATTATTGTTATGGCAACTGAGTTCTATTTTTAATAATTGTATTAGTTGTGGTTAGTGACTAACCTTTAATTCTATTTCGTTTGATTTGAAGTGAGAGCATTTCGCACAAGGAGCAGAACAGAAAGAGCCACGATAAAATGGACATGCTCATGAAGAATGTGAGTGTCCTTTGCGTCTGCATTCAGAGGAATTAACCACTGCCGCACACCTTGAATGATATTACTAATTAAATTGCGTTTCAGTGATGTCCGCACGAAGATTAGTATCTGTCATCTGAGTGCCGAAATACCAAAACTCTCCATTGCTGTCTGCTTTGCGAGATCTTTGCATTGAGCTCGGCCATTGATGCGTCAGCGGAATGACTGAATGAATTGTGTTCAATTATCGCATGATCTAATTGGGAGACTCACCCCGATGGTAACCAGCGACAGTGCTATTTGTTCGCTGCTTATCTAATCTGTACTGCGCATGCCCCGAGGCGTCCTTGGACGACGAAGGACTTATCTCACTCCGTGGAGATTTAAATCAATATTAATTACATTTCCAATAGACGGTGGTTGATGCTCCGTGGTGCTACCATGGCGACGTGACTCTAGATTTCTATCGTTCCTGAATGATTGACATTCGCTTTGTTTCTTTCAGCTCGAGAACTTGTGTTCAACCATGTATCCTTTGTAGCCATAGTATTTGGCGTCGTCAGGGTTGTGCCCCGCCCCAATGAAGGGGCAAGGGTTCCTCGTGTACAGATTGATTTGCCTTCGTGGTGTTGCTTGCATCAGTTGTTCGCCTTGACTACAGCCAAACAGACAGAACCTCCATCAAAGCGAAGGCGAATGAAAAGCGGCACACGACAACAGCAATGGATGACGTGGCTCATCTGAAAGCACCTGCGCTGTCCCTTTGGGTCAAACGGAAAACAGGTCAAACAGGGGGGGGGGGGCATGATGCGCTCCC
>OFHS01000249.1:0-16214 GCA_900245855.1 Calvadosia cruxmelitensis
TCATAATCAGGAGCTTGTAGGACGTCAGATCGCTCCAACGGTGTGTCAAATGCGAGCACAAGACATATGTGTAAATACTGAATGCTTCCAGCCATGACACAATGTCCTCAATGTCCCCAATTTACTGACTGCACACCACTTGTGTTAAGAATGAATAAACACAACTTGGAATTGAGCAACTCTTGCCAGAAACTGTCTTCTATGTCCCTGATCAGAGGGTCCTGTAGGCTTTTCTTGCTTAGATTTGCTTCAAACTTCTTGTGCGTTACCATAATAATGTGTAAGATTTGTTATAGCAATGTCAATCAACTTCCCTTCACTTTTCCCTGCAAAGGCTCCTTTTTGCAAATACCTCGCAGGGTGGTGCCCAGACGTTTTGATACCTGGTTTACATACTCTTCTTTTTCTATTTGTGTGATTGGACCATACAAAACGAGTTTACAGAGACGGCTGTAGTTTTTGGCATCACCGTCAGAGAGCAAGGTTGTAAAACGCACCTGACACTTTTCAATGGATCGTTTCCACCCATATGCTGGTTTCCATTGCAGTGGATGAGAAGTAACAGCTCTTGCAGCAATCTGGGCAATGATGATTGACCCACACATCGGACTCAGGGAAATCTTTTCCTATATCGCTTTCTGCGAGGGCATATGCTTGGCAATCTTGCTTAGGCATTTAAAGTCTACCACCAGCCAGTTGTGGTGGCAATTGCAAATCCAACACAATAGTTTAATTGGAAGCGTCGCTTCTGCCATATTCTATAACACGACACAGTAGTGTTCAGTATTCCATCTTTGTCAGGAAAATTTCCAGCTGATTCGTGTGCAGCAGTAACTGACTCATGTGCTTTCTGGAGATTGACAATCAATCAATCAATCAATCAAAATCCTTTATTTTCGTTTCATATCACGCATATACGGTGATAAAATATATACACTGACATTAGAGATTCTGCATACATCTTGCAGATTGCTGACTGATTATTATCATATCCTCTCCATGACATACACGACATGTCCAATGCTCTCCACAGCGACTCCAATGACGAATACCCTTTGCCCATCTTCATCATACCATCAAGAACTCTTCCGTTGACGTTGTGGAGGTGTTCACGATTATCAATTGCTGTTGCTGAGTATTGGCAAAACTTCCAATCACATTCAGTGATACTGCAAGAGGCAATCATTTTGCAGCACATTCCAAAATGACTTTTTCGGAGCGGAATTAGACACCAGTGGAGCCACACTTCAGGCAGCTCTCATCTGCTTCACAAATTCTTTCAAAGGATTCACACCAACGAGAAAGTATGAAAACTCATCCGTTTGTTCTCCAGCAGGCAGGGAAATGTTTCTCTCTGATGCCGACTGTTGAGTACTCAGTCAAGGCATCATCATCATCAGCCTGGACATCACTCTCCTCTTCTAATGTTGAGCAGGAGGGGATGTTGCAGGCGGCAGCGGAGGAAGGGGAAGGGGTCAGCAGTGGTGGTGAACTTGGCGGGGTGATGAAGGAGAAATTGTAGACGGTGAAAGAGCTTCGGCGATGGCAGGCAACAGGAATACCCCTTTCAGACGATCGATGGAAATCTGGTCTAACTTGCCATTGACATCGGTGATTAAGAACTTTGGGTCGCACTGGAGGAAGTGGTGCAGGTCCCAGAGTATGGGCGTTGCTTCGGCATCTTGTGACGGTAAATCCAGACAAAGACAAATGTTGCCTTGAGGAATGATGCCGGAAAGTGTGCGTCCATGGTATAATGGTGGTCGAAGGATGGGGGAACGACGTCTGCCATGGCCAGCTGAAGCTGCTGCAGGTAAGAGGATGAAAGCAGCTAAGATTTTTCTGGTTGAAGAATTTGACCAGGAAGCGTGAGGGTAGAGCCATACACAAGCTCAGCGGAGGTTGCATTGTGTACATTCGAGTAAGGTCGTTTTCTTTTGCTAAAGATGTCGTCAAAAGATGCAAAATAAAGTCAAAGCAGCTAAGATCAAAAGGCACTCCGAAATGAACTCAGTAGGGGTACTGATGGAGAATAAATTGCGACTACAAATGGCACTGTATAAATTAAAAGGCTTACAAAGATACAAACCCTAAAATAGGCTAATTACAGGATATGCGAATCAAAATATGAAGTGGAAGTGGATCATGGTAACATTTTACCATGCTTTCTCTTTTTTTCAGCCTAGTGTGTTATCACTCTGGCTTGAGACAGTACCTTGAATTCAAATTGTATTGTTCTTGTATTCAAATGTTTCAAATCAGCATTGCTGTTTCTGCATCCTCACTTTCTTTGCTTGCCAAAGTACTCTTCTAGTGTATCCTAGCAGATTCTTTCTATTAACAGAAATTCTACTCCTTCACTCAATAGAAATTTTGAGGATTCGATAATGGAGTATGTTGTGATAAGGAAGCCCTCGTAAGTCTGCTTAGATAGGAACATTTTGGCACGCTGGGTGGCAGTAAATAGTCCGGGTCGCTCTGCGATGCTCTTTTTCCTGACTTCAAGAAATCCTACAAAATCCTGCTCCAACCAAACAAACCTAGCATCATCAACGGCTGTGAAAGGAGCTAAGAATGGCTTTCTTTTGTGTTGATGTTCCGTTGTACTGCAAACATGGAGGCATTCAAAGAATTTGTCCACCATTTCACTCAGTTTCGCTGTTGCTGATGAATCTGATGAACCAAATGTTCTTAGCACTGCCCCCATATTGATGCACTTAATACCTGAGCAGCAAAGTTGATGCGCACCCTTGAATGAAGAGTCAAGTTTATGTGGTCATATGTGAACTTTGGGAACATTGTCATCATCCTGGTAGTGCATCTGTGTGCTATGTTATTCCACAAAATATGCTGACCATTATTCCACATGTACTTGAAAAAACAACAATAGAAATAGTGATGATAAGAGAGCTTGAGCTAGGCGTTGCTTAAACGGGCCTTTTGTTAAGCCGATGTAGTGTTGGCATTCCGGGTATTCATCTGTAGAAAGGTGTTCTTTTTAATTAACCAAATTTGTTATGAGGCATTTGTTTTCGAGGAGGCATTCATCTTAAGACTGTAGTAGGGTAGGTATAATTTCGGTATCTGTGCAGTCCTTGTTGACTTGGCAAAACAAGCATGTTACTTTTCCGCACTTCCTCGTAAGAAGAAGGGGATTTCGGAGCAAGAGATAGGCAAGAGCATATTAGCATCGGGTGGAATCATGCACCACAGAATGTTCTTGAGAAGAGCTTTTGCTGTTGTTCCCAGAATATTAACGTAAATGGGCTCATCTTTTTACCTGATTGATTAAAAATTGCTAAAATGTCATCGGTCGACGTATTTTCAACGGCAATACTTGATTTCTCTATTTCTGCTATCATATCTGCGATTTGCATCTTTCAATTTTCGCATTAGAATCTTTGCCTCTGTAATGTGAGTGTGACTCTCTTTGGGTGTGTTTGTGATATGAGAGCATTGATATGAGCAAGCTCGGCTAACCTCCTCTTTGATGACCTGTCAGTCTTCTCACTTTTACGAGTGTATTCACAACAACTCTGGCATTTTGCAGCATCGCACAGCGTGTCATAATCCTCAGTTCTCCAGTAAGAAACATGTTGGAATTGGTTCAGTTGATTCCCGTCTACGACACATTCATCCAGCAGAGGGTCTGTAACCTTTGTAAAACTTGGTGAATCAACTTACTTGACAAAATTACCGGACTAACACCAATACATATTTTCATGGTTTCAATTCTATTGATCAGATCGACACTGTTATGTTCATTTCTGACCTCCTCGATTTAACATTAGTGGCATTGTCTTCTGGTTAATAGAAGCCATGCATTTTGACGGTAAATCCAAGACTGTCGCCAATCATTACTTCTAATTCTGGCAACAACAAGGAGCCCTGTTTCTTGGCAACAATAATCCTGTTATCTTAGTTTCCATAGTCCAGCTGGCGAGACATTTTGAGGATGCAACTCTCCTAGTCAGATCAGAGAACCTCTTGTGATACCTTCTCTTTTGCGACAAAGCAGTTTGGTCAACGCTTACAGTAGCGGCATCCCATCTGAATGCATGGTGATGTTGCTTACTTTTGTGGCTTTCTGTGGCTTGTTGTAAAGAGGTAGAGCCCCACATTTCAGTGTTTTCTTCGCCATCTTCTCTGTTTTAACTGTAAGACATTTGGATTCAGCGATAATATAATAAATAAAATCAAATATAATAAATTATGAAATATACTCCTATCAATCAAATCTAAAAATTGGTTTGTCGATGACTAATGTACTGTGTATACTGTTATTTTTCAGATTGTGTTTGGATTACATGAACAATATTCCCGTGTCATTCTTGTTGATATGCTTGGCTTTGGATTCAGCGATAAGCCTGTGAGTATTATGTGAAGATTTGCTTTTTATTCAGTACCCCTATTCTGTTAAGAACTGCT
This sequence comes from Calvadosia cruxmelitensis, assembly GCA_900245855.1. Taxonomy (NCBI): domain Eukaryota; kingdom Metazoa; phylum Cnidaria; class Staurozoa; order Stauromedusae; family Kishinouyeidae; genus Calvadosia; species Calvadosia cruxmelitensis. The sequence continues at coordinate 4,429 of OFHS01000249.1, forward strand.
ACACATTAACTAAGTGCAACCTTTTACATTGCGGTTCTTTGACCTGCTCTACAGTCAAACCTGTATTAGCGGCCACCTCTATTGAGCAGCCACCTCTATTGAGCAGCCACCTGTGTATAAAGGCCACTCTTCATAACGCTTAAAGGACACTTACTATAGAAATCAACCTGGACAGAAAGGCCACCTGTCTATAAAGGTCATTTTTCTTAGGTCCCCGAGGTGACCATTATAGACAGGTTTCACTGTATTAGTATATTCCTTCTCTAATTGCTTTCACTATTTTCAACTTTCTACTTCTTTCTAACGGACTAATATTTGTTCATGTACAAAGCATGATGGTCTAACATGTTGGCATACAATGGACTGATGCATAAAACAAGACTGCCTTTGCGAAAGAAAGGTTGTACGGTTGAGCATTGGCTTGTTAACCTTTTGACATGAAGACCGTTTAGTTTGAGTTTGACAAAGAAAAATGTGCTACAAGCCGTACACTAAACTAACATTGTCTCTGCAAAACTTAATCATCACTTCAAGAAAATGTTGTAAGTTGATTTGTTTCTTACATTAGGCCTATTGCAACTTGCCTGTACATGCCAGTCATTATTGGCAGTTTCTGTTATAAGGTTGAAGTACGTATGACCCCCTTTCAAGGGAATTTCCATGACTACAAGTACAGGATATCAAAAACTGTTTGAAACAATGTCCAGTGGCTACAGCATTCAACAAGCACAAGAACATCAAACCACTCACTTAACAGTTTACAAACCTGTAGTAACTGTAACAACATCTTAAAACAACAACGAATGCAACAGCAGCAAAGAAACAACCACTTTGTTCAACGTCAACATGTGCACTGCTCGTTCCTGGCACGCCCGAAAAACATGTTTGGAGGACGAAAAGACGAAGATAAACGCTTTTACATTCCACATAAGTATATATTTCATAGAGACGTTGCTGGTCCCACGACAGGGAGAGATGGCAGAGTTCCAAGGAGTACATATGGTCGTTGGTGCCAGAGCTCTATGTCGTGAGACACAGCGTAGATACGAGGACGGACAGAGTTGTTGATACGACGAAGTACAGACGGCAAAGAGGATAATTACAGGGAGACACAGCTACATATTCTTACTATCACGTGACTACAAAATGACGACATTGAGTTCACACAGACCGCGCGTCAGCCACTACACATGTGTCATCAATCCCCTAAACGAGGTTGACATGGAAACGAAAACAGAATAATACAAAAACTAAGTTTAGTAATAACAGAGCTACACAACCACAAAACTCTAATAGGTTGAGCAAAGGATAGTCCAGTTCTTCACTTAGCCTGTATTTTAATGTCAATCAAATGCATGAGTTGGGAGTTGGTGTGCATTTCTTGTGCGCACTCGCAAAATATTATGGTTGCATCTTAAACTGCATTAGCTTCATGGTGATTTGAGTTTTGGACTCAGCATTTCTTTACCGGAGTAATTTTGTTGCCATATGAATGAGCTATGAACCCAGTAAGGATTTTCACATGATGTGTTTTTCTGATTTTTGTAAGCAGATCAACTACAATTATACAGTGGAAGAGCAAGCCATGATTCATGAGGCAGTGTTGGAGCATTTACAAATCAAGGATATTCACATCATGGCACACGATTTTGGTGACACGGTTGCTCAAGAGTTGATTTCAAGGTAACGAGATATCATTTGTGTGATATATAAAATTGACTTAAAATAGGCACAATTTTATAAAGCCATATAGGAAGCTGGAGCATCATGTGAATGGCAGTCTTCACTATTAATGTGTAGCAGCTGGGCCATACACTCAGTGGGTCGATGGTATCAAGAAATAAACCGGCCACTCCACTGATCAGCTTGTGGTGCTGGCCGTAGCGCATGCCTCTTGCTCCACAACCAACCACTCCAAAGGAGCATGAGGCTGCAGGGCCGTGCAACTGGAAGAAGCTAACCACGACATCGCAATTCCGAAAATGGAATGAATGAATACATGAATGACAGTAAATGCCTCTGACATAATTATTAAATGTTGCTGACCTCAAATTAGTGGAATTCATATGGTTGAGTACTCTGATGGTTCAAGAAAGAGGTAGGGTAGTGGACTCATCGCATCTCAGTCATTTGTTGGGTTGCGAGGCATACCAATGTATGCAACTTATAGCAAATGCCCTACCTCTAGCTGTTAAGGCAGATGTCAATGGGAAGCGAGCTAGCAGCAGCCACAATGCAGGATTTCTGTTTAATCCTTGCCACCAACTGCAGCATTGAGACTAACCACTATTCTGTCTTTTTCACCAGCAAGTACTGTGGACTGATTTTAACCACATCTAAACTACATTTTCCTCCATATAATTTGTTTTAGAGAATGTTGTATCAAGTACTACAACATTTTGCTACACTTACAAAACGTGTAACACACCTGTAGGGCTTAATTCTCAAAGGTCAATATAGTTACTGGTATACATTTAAGAATATTTTGCTATTTACGATTGTTGTTTGCACTTTTCTGGTATTGTTTAGGTATCAAAAACGCTTAGGAGACAATAACAATCTGTTCAATATTCACAGCTTATGCCTTTCTAATGGAGGTAAGTTTATTTCTTGATCTATTGCTAACTTAGCAAGTTTAATTTTGATGGGAAACAGCCCTTGCGCAAAATAGTTTTATGACACAACTGTTCTTTTTGCTTTTTCATACTATGATCGTTTGCTTATAGTTTCTCTATTTGTTATTGTGCCACTCATTAAAGGAATGCTGCCAGACGCCTACTATCCTCGACTTATACAAAAAGTAAGGCATCTGTATTTTATGTATTGCCTTTTGCTGACCATAGCATTATGGGCTGGAATTGTGTGCAATCCATGTGAATATAATGTTAAAACCTGTCTAAAACCCATGTGATAAATGCGATTTTCACATGGCTTATCATTCTTTTCTCAAATTCAAATTATGCTTTTTACGTACTCTTTCACATGATGCTTGCTATTTCACATGATTTTTAAAAGGTGCTTCCCATTTCACATAGTTTTCACATGATTGACACACGTTTTTATGCATAGTGTAGTATATACTGTGGTTCTAGAGTGATATTGGGTGTGATCAAACGGAGACGATATTGCACTTATGCCTTGTTTCATTAAGCAGTGTAAAACTGATCTTGAAAGTAGCTCACCAATTAATCACAGATCTGTAATCATGTACACAATTTATACCAAAACTTCATCATATACAGACACTATGAACCCAGAAACATGTGAAAACCATTTGAAAATCATGTGAAATGGGGAACGCCTTTTGAAAACCCATGTGAAATAGCAAATGTGAGAAACCATGTAAATTCGAAAAATTAGGAAAGAATAATTGACTTTTTATGTTATCCACATAGTTTGACTGTAAGCCGAGTCAACTGTATCAGTATCACAAATTATAAGAGAGCTCAACCTAGGCCACAAAACAACTGGCATTCATCTATGAAGTCCTTTGCAGCCATGTGATTCGTCAATTGACATACTCAAAGATAATGTTCTTACTTCAAAATTCTTGGTATTTACACTCAAACTTCTGTTGGTTATGCTTTTGTTGTGTCTTAGATAAATGTTTCTGCATGTGCAAAGTACTGGTGCACTGATATGCATTTTGTGGGTCTATTCTTGTTGATTTTGCAATTTTATAGTACAGACGTATGCACAATTATAGTGTTAATGATGACGATGACAGTTGTGACAGATTGGGTTGACATCATGACATGTCATCCCTCTGTAATGTCATTGTATATCCCATCATTAAGACAAGATAACGGTATCAAAGACTATAATAGCATTGATCACACCATGACACTTTGACGGTATTTTATTGTGTCTTTCAAGTCAAGCTGTATATGGTATTATATTATTTTCAGTTACTCTTGGTACCAGTCCTTGGGAATTGGATATCGAGGTTTTCTAATTACAAGATATATGAGAGAAAGTGAGTCAAGTTGCTCAGCGTTTGTGTTGTTATTTTTTGTGTTGTTGATTTCTTGCTCAACTTTCAATCTCAAATGAATGCATGTCTTCGACTCCCCAAGTAGTTTTTTGTGTGTACTCTTCTATGGCAAAAAAATTGTTCCTTAAAGTGACAGACTTTTAAGGTTTCTGACTGATGTGTGCTTGACTTCCTGTGTTGTATCATGCCAATTAACTTATGTCTTGACATTTTAAATACTTAGTCCACTTGTCCAGTTCCAGATTGTGCACATATCAGACAATTTTAGAGCTTTGAAGTACTTCTAGCATTCTGAGTGACACACTCAGGTATTTAAAGTCAGAGATGGTTCAAGCAGCATTCTAACGAACATCTTCTTCTATTGCCTTACAATTTTTGGCAGTTATTAGCAGTTTCTCTATCATTGTGCAGAAGGCCTCTAGCACGGTGACGGTAACAGAAACTGTTTGTTTGATGGATAAACAGTCAAAAATCGTCTTCGAAACTCTGTCTTCAGGACAATAGCTATTTTCTGTCTGATCTCTTTTGAGTCCCTTTTGTTATATGTATCATTTTCTCAAGGTTTTTCTAATTTTTAAAGTATTAACGTGTACAGTAGGATAATATTGTGACATTATATATTGTCGAGGTGCTCTCTTTTTGATTAAGAAATCCGTTTTGATATCTCAGTGGAGCTGGCATTGTTTACCTTGCAGTCTTTTGAATATCTTTGGTCCAACTACAAAGCTTCCGGTTCAGGAAATATTTGAGCATTACAGCATTCTGCGTTACAAAGAGGGCAACTTAGTATTACCAAAGTAAGTATTCGTATTCATGTTTCGTGAGACTTTGACATTTCCGCGCTGTTTTTTGTTAAAAAAATTCTGCTAAGATGATCACTCCAATTACAGTCACACCTCCTGATCTCCCATATTTCTGTGTGTAAATTGGAGCTCCAGGTACATTCAATTGTTTATGTAATCCTCATGGTCTGTGTTCATCTGTGATTGGTGTCATGTAAAAGGGTCGTGTTTCTTCCGTTCCAAGTCTTATTGCGGTGAAATTATCATATCTGTATGTGTGTATTTGTATAATTCTGAAAAACGGCACGAACAACCGCATTACAAACAGAATGACTAAAGTATGGTGTACAATGACAGATAAGAAACTAATTACATCAAGCAAATGTCAAATTTCAAAAGATTTTTATTACAGAGGTTATGTTGGAACTCTTTAACGCTTTGAATCATGTTTATTCTTTTCCTTTACCACGTTGCTTGACAAATGCTAATGATGACAGCTACTTAATTTTTATCACATAGGCTATTAAATTACCTCAACGAGCGACAAGTGCATAATATGCGATGGCTGGAAGTGTTGAACAAGACATCATTTCCAAGTATGTTTGACTACATTTGATTTTATTTGCTATTAATAAAGGCCTCGCCTCACTCACCTGCTTCGTACCTGTCAATTTATATATTGTACATACAGTCAACCTGTATAAGCGGCCACCTCTTTAGAGCAGTCACCTGTGTATAAAGGCCACTCTTCGTAGCCCAAAAGTGACACTTTATATAGAAATCAGCCTGTACAGAAAGGCCACCTGTTTATAAAGGTCTTTTTTTTTTGTCCCAAAGGTGGCCATTATAGACTTCTTTCACTGTGTTGTGGTCAGTTATCATGACTGACCAATCAAATGCTGACAATTCAAATAGAGACAACATCTACACTTCAGAAAGCCCAGTTAGTAGTTCTGAAATACAGGATACCCTCCTCCCAGCATGACTTTGTCACAATTGTCTGTTTCATGGCCAATGATTTTCAGCTGAGCAGAAACCAAACTGTGACAAAGTCATGCTGGGAGGAGGGTATTGTGTATTTCGGAACTGCTATTGACTTGGCTTTCTGAAGTGTAGATGTAGTCTTAATTTAACAGACTCCAAAGAACTGATATTACTGAAGACTGATAGTACCTTGATCCTTGTTATTTTTGTTTGACATAGTTCATTTCATCTATGGTCCAAGAGATCCAATCAACCCAGAACATAGCGCAAGACTGTTGAAGTAAGACTTGTCTCTCACAGAATTCATACAACGTGGATAATAATATCAACATTTACTGCATGCAGGGCCGTATAAGTTATTTCAAAAGTAAGTAGTTATAGCTACCGGTACTAGCTAGAATTTTTTGAAAGCGAGTACTGAAGTTGCTTTTATAAGTTAACTTTCTATGAAACTTAATAGTTCAAGACGTACTATTTACTTGCCAAAAAGAAAACAAGTAAACAACTAGCTACATGGTTACATTCAAATTTGCTTTTCTGCAAGTTTAATACGACTAAGAAGAACAATTTTTGCAGCAGCTAATAAAAGAGGCGATTCACAGCAGCTAATTTGTCACAGCTATTCAATCTCTTTTCCGCAGCTATTTAAGTTCACTTCCGTAGCAAATTGATCAAGAGCTGCATTTGGTTTCACAAGCAAACAAATCGCTTGTTTCGAAAATAAATAATGATAAATCAAAGAATTATACCTGGATAGGACCAGAAAGTTTTGATTCAATTCCATAAGTAAAGGTGCGATCTGTTGTAAGTCTATGTTTGAAATCGACTCTCTAATAGACCATTTTCATAAGCTACCATTTTGGAAAAAGCAAGTGCATTATGGGAAGGTTGATGTCTCTGATTTCGCAATACAGAGAAAGTTGGATTTGATACTGAGGCAGGTTTCTTCCAGCTGCGCTACTTTGCTTAGACATATGATTTTCGTTGATAATATGGGTCAGAAACCCAGTTTCTTTGCTGCTTCAGGCACTCAATTTGCCCCACAATGCACTGGTTTTTCCCATAATGGTAGCTCATGAAAAAGGTCTATTGTCAACGAACAATTAGCCTACAGACAGCGATAGTCTGAAAAACATAGCTGCTAAATGGTTAGTTCTATGATTCAGCGCTGATGATATCATGAACTATAATTTCTCAGTGTATCAGCCGTTTAGCTGCTGTCATTGGATTATTTAGCTGCTATGTGATATAGCTGCTGACTTCAGACTATTAGCTGCTGCAAGTATCCATTTAGCTGCTGCGAATCGACTTTTTAGCTGCTGTCATAATTCTATGCCAAAAGAAAATGTGTTGTTTTACCTTGATTACTGTGAAAAGAATTGCAATTTAAGTTTAGATACTCCTCTTGAATTGCCTTTAGAGCGTTCTTGTGCTTTCTGCTTGCTGTAGTAGATGTTGTGCAAAATCGCATGCTCTGAAGTATCTTGCAGTTTGAAACGTGTTCACAATCAAACCGAGTCAAAATTGAAATGTAGCTTGTTCGTTAACAGACGTAGCTTGAGCTATAGATTTTCATTACTTAACAGAATCTAACTAACCAAGTAACCATAGCTAGCAATGTGTTCTAATAAATTGAGTGGTTAGATACTTTAATTATTCAACAGCTTATGATTTGCTTCTACTGAAACTTTTGAATGTTTATGATCTAGTAAATCGTTTTGAGACATGGAGTACAGTAGCAGAAAAAGACAATAGAGCTATCTTCTATATGCCTTGAAGCAAAATTTCCACTGACAATTGAATTAGGAGGAATCAGAGTATTGCAAGAGATTAACGGCAAGGTGAATGAAAATTTTTGATCGAAAAACTAGAATTTTATAATAGAAAAATATTGTACTCTTCTGCCATAATACGAATCGACAAGAAATAATCTATGTTTGAATAGATTGGAATAATCCTGGTTCGAACAGCATCCTTAGCAGTAACACATGGTGGTTGTTCATGACTAGATTTTAACCCTTGTCCAGCTATTGACGTGTATACACGTTTTCGAAACAAGTCAAAAGTAGCAGCATATAACCAATCACATAGTTAGTCCTTAGCAATCAACCAATCAGCAGTCGATAAAGCGACTTCAGGTCTTGATTTAACTAGTTTTATAAGCAGGACAAGAGTTAACACAAAATATAAGAAGGCCAGTTGAAAATCACTCTCTTCGGTTTTATATGAATTTTTCCTGGTTCGATATCGACATGATAAATCTAGACCCATCAGATATTTACAACGGAGCCAATATAATTATTGGTAATGTGCGATTGTGCCCACATCGAAGAACCCTGGATTGCACTTTGGATAAATTTATCAAAAACAATGAAACCCATTCTCCGTAAAACATTTAAGTGTAAATCCAATCGATATAAAACTGTTCAATTGATCTTTTATGCCTAGTCGAAGTAGCAACCACTATTCCAATTAACTATTGCTTACCAATATTCCTATAAATCATTGCTTTTATATCAATGCCAACCATAATTCTGTGCAAACAACTGAGCAATGCAATATACCGCGCGACAGATGCTAAATTAATTATTGTTGTATTTTTCCAGAGGGTATTTGCCAAAGATTTCAGTCTCTGTTTTGAGGAATGCAGGACATTATCCACAGATGGAGTTGCCGCAGAAGTTTTTAGCCGCATATCAGTCATTTTATAAGAAAAGAGTACAATAACTAAAAATAAAATAGCAAGGAATGAAATTGCATACCCATAGAAGTTGTTGGATTTGAAACTCAAACACTCAATTCATATGCAACCCCTTTTTATAAAATTGTACAATATTAAATAGTATATTTGTACATATATTTTTCTTCTAGAATGAGCTTCAGACTTGTTAATGTTTCCATGCTGTCGTTTTTTTCTTTCGTCAACTTCAAAACATAAAATCAAGCTTTGAAACAATTAATCACACACAACAACAATTTCAATCATTTATTTCAATACAATTGAACTATTTTTATTTACTGAACATTCCAGATGTTAAAATGACAATAGTCATCGACAATAAAATACGTATTTACAATGAAAAGTGAAACAACAGAATGCTAAAAGCAACAAAACAGCATTGTTTAATTGCATAATCAGCAACAAATGAAAACAACATTATCTGGCTACAGATGGACTATTTTGTGAATTGTATTCTGTTTTGAGGTGTTTGTAATGACGACGGATATCAAGGAATTCTTTCGAGTCTACATTTTCTTGCATTTTCCAGCAATGAGGGAGGCAGACGTCACACAACAGGGTGTTTTACTACTAGCCATCCGGTCGATTTCAGCGTTTCGAATTCCAATTTCATAATTCAAAACAAGTTGTTCTTTTTCTTTAGATCAAGCTGTTTCCATTTTGGTAACTTGTAGAAATCTTTCTTTTTCACTCCAAGAAGTTTCTACAAACAGAAATATCACACCAATATCATGGACAGTTCTAATACAGTGAAACCTGTCTATAATGGTCACCTTTGGGAACTGAGGAAAATGACCTTTATAGACAGATGGCCTTTCGGTCCAGGTTGATTTCTATAGAAAGTCATTTTGGAGTTTATAAAAAGTGGCCTTTATACACAGGTGGTTACTCTATAGAGGTGGCCGCTAATACAGGTTTGACTGTAGGTCATGTATTCCGGCGACCCGTGACTTTGCTGGCAATTCTACTGCAGTAGGCCAATAAGCCCACAGCGCCGTTCAGGAGAGACGGGGTCCTTTGGCATAGCCATAGGAAGCAGCTAGAGCTCGACAGAACAGCGTCATTTTAACATTTTAATTCTAAATAATCAAGTCCTTTTTTAAAGAACTATTGTAAGATTGTTTTTGACCGTCATTATTGTTAATTTCAGCTTACAACCACTAGCCTAAAAAAAATTGCATTAGCATAGCACAATATATCGATATGCATTAGCACTCGTTAATTAAATTTGATTATAGTAGATCCCACTTTATCAAATAATCACATACCATTTCATAAACTAATCATAACTATTAACAAAAAAAACAATGTAGTCTACATTACTGCTCATCTTGTTCAATACAACCAGCTTCTATATCAGTGGTGGAAGCAGTGAACTACTTTTTTGTAAAGAAGTAGTTTTTTCACTACATGTTTGTACATGTACATGTTGTAGTCACAGCTGTAGCAAATTTATTTTTAACTAAAGAAGATGATTCTAGCAAACTACTTTCTGATTCAAGACTATCATTTTAGCTTATCTTTCCACATACAGTTACATTGAATTTTGCAATTTCAAGACGGTAGCACAGTGTTTCCTTAAAACAGCTTGAAAGTTGAGGTGACACTATGATTGACTTGAAAGTAGCATGATATAGCCAGTGATTGAAGTCTTGTTCGCGTAGCAAGTTGTACATTTTGCGAATAATGATGAAATGCCAAAATTTACATCTCATTGAATTTGTGAAAAAAACTGAAAGCGGTCAGTAGCAAAATAGTTGGCTACTAAGGGATGTAGCAAGTAGTTGTAGCTAACTACATTATTTTTCCTGTAGTTGTAGTTGTAGCGAACTACATTTTTAGAGAGTAGTTGTAATTGTAGTGAACTGCAAAAATAAAGTAGTCAATCCACCACTGTCCCATATAGAACCACGGTGGACTGGTGATAAGTTAGCAATACTAGGTGGAAGGACTGTAGTACAATAAAAATTGTTTATAACAGTCAGACTCTAGGACTATTATTCGGTGAGACATCAACCGAACTTAAACTGTATCAAAGTTATACTGGCAAATTATGTCTTGAATGAACGTGATCAATTGACCAGCTGTCGTGGCCCAGACCAGAGAAATTGACCACGACCAGCTTTGCTATCAACGACATCTCATGAGGAAGACACTAACTGAACACTATTACATTACAGAATGCAGTGAATCCAAGGGCCTTATTTGTGTACCAGGACTAAAGCGTAGTCTGGGATTAAACATTAAGTCTGGACTAAATTACTAAAATCCATAATTGTATGAGACTTGAGATTAAGTCCTGAGGTATTAGAATCAGGCAAACCCAATTGGCAGAGGAATGTCAAATTGCAAACACACACAACCCAACACCTACCTCAAATTCGTCACTTTGCAAGTAATGTTCAATCTTTCTAGGGTCAACTCCTTCGGGTAGAGGTCGTTGCTTCAGTTCCTCTAGCGTATATTCATCCCTGAAGACAAAACGTTTGTATTCAAATTAACATGGATTTAATTCCATGAGAAAATCAGTGAATAACATCAACTTCTATCCTTGACAAAAGACAAAACTGATGTAGGAAGGGTACCAGATATTACCATACCTGCAAAAATTTCTAGCATTGAATTATTTACATTAAGCCACTTCGAATTTTACATGTGTGCTGTTTAAATGTGCAAAACGGCAGATTATTTAAGGCGGGAAATTGGGTCGCCTTATCCTTGAGATTGGCTTATACAGTGTAACCTGTCTATAATGGTCACTTTTGGGACCAGTGAAAAATTACCTTTACAGACAGGTGGCCTTTCTGTCCAGGTTGATTTCTATAGAAATTGTCATTTGGGAGTTATGAAGAGTGGCCTTTATACACAGGTGGCTGCTCTATAGAGGTGGCCGCTAATACAAGTTTGACTGTACATGATTATTAGTACATAATTATTTTACATAGTAACATGTAGCATGATAAAGCACAGTTTGTCTGACTAAAGATTGTAACACCAAGCACGGGGAACTCAGAAAATAAAAACAGGTTTTGAAATAGAACGAGAGAGCACCAATAATCACTTGGGTTATTGCATTAAAAAACTCAAAAGTCAAATTAAATCAAAACAAATGAACCACTATATCAATCGTAACGTACTTTGACAGCTTTGACAACTCAGTCTCAAGTTTTTCCTTCAGCCCTTGAGTCTTCCCTTGCTACAAATAAAAACAAATCACAGTCAATTAATTATTTTGTTAATTAATTTATGATTTAGTTAATTAATGTACTATTTAGTTAATTAATTT